>JAIUCT010000013.1:2592527-2643079 GCA_021307375.1 Tetraneura akinire | reverse complement strand
TAATAATAATAATAATAATAATAATAATAATAATAATAATAATAATATTATCGTAAACTTGACTGTAGAATAACCTGAAAAAGTTGAGTTTTCCTGCTTAGCGCAGTCCACCCGTGGAAATGCGGAATACTATTTTAAAAGCCACGTTATTATAAATTATATTATTATATTTTACAGTTATCGTGTTACTTAAAATAATATCATTTTTCCTACGAGGCTGTGTACCGATCTAACGTAATATTGGGTACGTTTTACTCGAGATTTTCAAACGCAACAACACGATAGCACCGTGTTTACACAGCGCAGAAGTCTCAAGATATCGATTGCGGCCTATATTCAGACCATTACATTCTCTTCGCCCCGTCCACACGCAATAACACGCATACAATATATTATATATACGCTATACTGCGTTGTAGAATAATACGAGATTGACAAGCAGACCAATACGGTTATTCTCGTGAGTCATAAACTCGTAACGAACAATATTTTCGTATTATTACAAGAAATAATTCGTTCGAATTCTAATATTTATTATTTTACAATAATATTTAAAATATATTATATTAAATATTTTATCCGAATTCCTTATTCCACTCGTACACTATAAATATATTTAAAAAAAAAAATTAAACATCCAATATAATATTACATACGTGCCCATATCGAATTAGATGATCTAATTTAGATCAATACATATGAAATATAGAAGATCAATAATACCCAATTGTATAAATTTATAATAAAGAAGTCGTTTAAATAATAATTATAATCAAATTTAAGTTTTTTAATTATTATGTAAGACGATAAAATTAAAAAAAAAAAAAAAAATTAAAATAAAGTACTTGCATGGGAATATTACAGCGAATCAATATTATGATGTTAATAAATCGCATATACCTAAATTTTTTTAATTTAATATTTAAAAAAAAAATAATAATAATAAAAACTATTATAACAAATAGTTATACCTAACTAGTGGACACGATTAACAAAATATTTAATGTGCCTACACTTTAATAATTGATTTTCCATACGTTATTTTGTTTTAGTACGATAGTATATTTTTTATCGCCTTAAGAGGACGCCACACCCGAAATTTCCGTTTTCGTCCATCTAGAATGGTGTACGACAAAATCACGCTGCGTAGTTAAATTCTAGCGGTTTGATGGTTAAATATAGATTTATTATAAAATGTAAAAAGTGAAATATTTATATGAGATACGTTAGTCATCATTATTATTATTATTATTATTTTCTGACAGTGAGTTATGTATAATTAAGTTATAGGACTTTTTGAAATGTGTATATAATTAAAAACCTTGTAACCATCAGAGTATAAGGTACTTAAAAAAAGGCAGCAGGAAGAAACAAAGTACAAAAAATATTCTTTCAGTTTCATTTTTATAAATTATAAACATACAATACACGTTTGAAATCTAAATTGAATTTAAAACACAATTATTTGTACTCGTAATAATTATTGCAGGTTAAAAAACTTATTTTTGATGAACAATATAAAATGGATATTTCTCATGAATCAATTAAATAATGTACATACTTACTGCGTAGTTTGTTGACTCATGCGCCTCTTACAACGAGAATAACATTTTTTTTTTTTTTTTTACTTGCTTGATATTCTGTTATTTATTTAGAAGATTGAACTTAAACTTAGATTGCAGTATAACAACGATTCACATTATATTACAATATTGCTATCTAAAATGAGTGGTATTAAAAATTTAAAATAATTTACTTAATTATTAATTACAAAAACTTCATATTATAATGTATTACCTATAATTTTTCATTAATACATTTTAAAGCTTAAAAACTGTCGCTATACGACATATACAAAACCTTAAAACCTTTCTTTATGAACTCGTGCATAAAACATTATTTTCTATAAAGCTTTATCTCAAAAATTTGTATTAAATATTATTATTGCTACACAGTAATTATATTTGAATACTTGTTTACATCTTTGAATTTCATCGTAAATCGTGACATAATATACCTAAGTGGTTAATATAGTGTGTTTTTTAACGGACTTTTTGATAAATATATTTTATGTTATATAGATACTTCATTTTAATTATCATTGAGATATTCGAGATTGATATTATATCATCAATATTCTTAATTTTAATTTAGACAAATAACAAGAATGTTAAAAATTGTTTTAAATAAGTAATAAATTTTCAAGTAATAGTTAAATACGAGAAAAATAAATTGAAACACTTTTTTAATAAACTATACAGGCGCCTAATATAATAACACATATATAAATACTTGAGATTTTATTTTCTGATGAGTTATGTCATAAAAACATTTTTTTTTTTTTAAATAAACATTTCATAATTATTTTTAAAAAATTTAAAGTTATAATATTCTTTTATCGGTGGAATGTAATCCTTTTACGCGCTACTCTTAAATTTACTTATCCATATTATATACACTGACGCGTACCTACATCGATTAATCAAGGAACAATCCTATTTATTTTGTTATAAATATTAAAAAATGTTTACCAATAATTATTTTTTGATAATAATTAATTTGTATTTTTTAAATAAAAAACGTAATTACATAAAACTTAAAAATATTGCTAACTAAAAAATTGTTTTAAATAAAAATGAATAATGAGAATTTACTAAAAAGTTTAATTTAAATACAATTCAAACAGTTCAAAACAAAATTACACAATGTGTGAGGAAAGATATTAAATAGATTAAAACACAATATACAAATGGATTTCTGTCTGTTTGTAATTTATGCATTCCTAAACGCCTTGCAACGAAATTTGGTACATATATATATTAGATCTATGGACAAAAAATAGGCTAAGTTAAAAAGTGATAGGACCAATTCCGGGAGGTGCTCAAACAGGAATTTTGAGATTTATGATGGAAATTTTTGTTTATAGATGGTTATTAGTTTCAATAATAATATTAATTTTTTTTTCGTTTTAATGACAACATTTCTATGCAGTTATACCTAAAAAAAAAAAAAAGATCGATCGGTATTTCTACGACTCAAAAACGAAATAAAAAGGCAATATGAGCTTCAGAAACAATCGATCAAAGAGATGCAAGATTAAGGACCGCCAGAGAATGTTAAGCTCGATGCCGTTCATCTGAAACAACTAAGCAACGAGACGCAAGATTGGAAACCGACAGACTTCATGCTTCGATACAGACGAATCACTCACACAGATTTTAATCTCAGTGAATTCCATTACGATGTTAATTATAATTACAGCATTTATTCAAACGTGGTTATTGGAAAAATGTATAAATTATTCATATATTGTAAAGCATTCAAATTTAAGAATGAGGCACCAGGTATGTACTGTGCTGGCGAAAAAGTGAAATTGTCTGAATTACACCACCCGAACCATTATTAACATTGTTATCAGACGACACGAGTATATATCGAAACATTTCTTAGCGAAAATCCACAAATACAATTTATGTTTCCAAATGTCATCATTCGGGGCAACGAATATTTTGCGCGACAATTACATGCCAATATTCAAATTGCCAAGGTCCATGCTTCTCACATAGTCACATGGACAGCCGTAATGTATGTGGCATGCTAACGCGTCGGAAAACCTTCTCATTTATTTGTCTACGCACCAGAAGGAAGAACAAAAAATATTGTGTATCTAAATGCACTACAATAAATATCATTCAATTGAATAATTGTATAATTGTGAGACTTTTCTCGATAAAACGAATAAAATTACGCATAGTATATCTTAACCGTTATCTATCAGATGTATAAAAATAATATCATAGATAGCACAATCACAGGTAACGAATTTAACACAAGGTTTGAGATATATATTATGAGGTAGTATTTTTAACGGGCGACGAGGTATACGGGGTTCAGCTAGTTGAAAAAAAAATAAAAATGTAGTAAATTCTTTTACTTAATTATATTTCGTATATTGTATTGTACTTATTTTATATAAATTGTATACTTACGTCAAATTAACAAATAATAATGGAAAATAAATTAAATTGTAAATTTATTTATTTACATGTTAACACACGCATAAAATTGAATTTCTGTATTCTATTATTGTATTATTGTATCTTTATATTTATAATTACATAATACTCGTATATTTGAATATTTATAGTAGGTAGGTATAGTGCAATTTTTTTTTTTTTATGAAGGTTTATTAAATTGATTGTAAAAAATAGATAATATTATTGCGAATTAAAACACAATTCGCTTGACGTGTTTTTGTACGTTATACGAGGCTTATTCACGTTTTGGTATACGTCATAATATAAAATAAACAACAATAAATTAATAGAAAATAGAATAATAACACAACAATCTAAATTAAGTCAATTATTAAAGTATAATATTATATTACGTTTTTTTATTGTTTTACATTTTACAAAATAAATAAATATGCTTAATGTATAATAATATAATGAATGACAACATCACTTTGAATTAAAATAATATTATATGAGGAAAAAATAAATAAATAATAAACAAAATTATATTAACACATAATCAGACTTTCTATAGGGGTAGAGGAATTTTTAACTTTATGACAATACATCAAGTTTTATTAAAACTAAAACAATTAAATGATAAATAAAACACAAAAATGCTTAAGTCAGTGATATAATAACAATATTATTTTATATTAATATAGTTTAGAGTAATAATTTTTGCACGTGTAATAATAATATATACTTCAGGAACAGTTAATAATAAACATTACAATAGTAGGTATTATTATTTGTGTCGATAATAATTTATAATGACATAATATTATTATTTCAATGATCGATTATTGTATTTTATTCAAATATATCTTATGTTTATATATGGATTCTTATTCCTTTCCATAATACGTTAAACGTTAAAGTATAATTACGAAACTATATATTATTTATATTGACATACTGCTTATATTGCTAAAACTATGTATTTCGTATAATATAAATATCATTGAATTTCTTTTTTTATCAAATTATATTATCAATTTATCATTATATAATAATATTACACCGACACTTAAAAATGATACGTTTATAACGGTCGTACATAATATAATATAATAAATAATAATCACCTATATTTATTATAACTTACGCATTATTATTTATTTTTAATATTATTATTACTTTTAGTTTTTACTTATGAATTATGAGACTAGTAGTTAATAAATGTCAATCGTAATAATATTACGTTGACTAACACGCCGTTTTGATATAAAATGTTCAATTTCACATCATTATGTGTACGTAATATTAAAATACATTACCGTATGAATTGAATGATTTTTAAATTAATAATAATAATTTACGTACAATAAATATTTCAAACACAGCACATTCAACAAACATATTGTGACTTTATACTCAACCGATAAATAAACATTTCAACCCAATAATTCAGTGGCTAAATAATAATATTATCGACAAAATACAAACAAACAAAAAAAACGAATATAATATAGTTTCAAGCGTAATAATAATAATAATAATAATAATAATAATAATAATAATAATAATAAACCGCGTATAGGAAAGTGAATGAGTAACACGAAAACAAAATTTAGTCTGATAGGTATGTGATATAACAGAACAACAAAATCGTCTTCAAACTCACAGCAATAAGTATAATGTAGTAATATAATAATAATAATAATAATAATTATAAGTCATATACTATTATTATAGTAACGGTTTACTATATATATACGGTTATCCTATACTCGTATCGCAACAGTAAAAAATAAAAATAAAATTGTGACAATTTGTGCGTAACGAACGTTGAACGAAACAATTGTTTAGATTTTATTTTTAATAAATTACGTTCAAATTATTGTTATAATGCGTATATACGTATAATTAATATTATGATATAAAACAATCGTAGTAACGGTAGAAATATACGTATAATATAAACAATATAATCTACGTGATAACGTAACGCGGGGTGTGATAGCGTCCAAGGACGGACGGACATTCTCAGGATACGTTATCCTGCCGATCCTGTGTACACGTGAAGTCGGATATAGGAATATAATATTTAAAAAATTATAGTATTGGTACCGCAACACGAAATGTGTAGCACAGTGTCGCGAGGTCAAGGACAATCGATTCCGACGACAGAGTCTTATGCGTTGTACGGTCTGCGACGTGAACCAAGGCGGCGTTTAACCGACTTCCATCCACGTCGTGAGCACAACGCGTAATAATAACAACAACGAATGATAATAAAATAATAATATGACATATTATAATAACACGTACAGTCTAAATAATAATATTAAATATATTGCGTTATTCGAAACGTCGAAACGAAACGGAAGGAAAAAAAAAATAAAATAAAATATTGGGTACACTTTAGAAAACGTAACGACAATAATATTTCGAAACGGTCGTCGTATACAAACAAATTTGTGCTCCTGTAAGTCGTGCGGCAAATTTCCGACGGGTTGGCGTAATGTATTTTTAACGTTTGCCGGATACGTCCGATGATGTGGACGCGTTCTCGACCGGTATCGTCCATTGCCATCGACATCCGAATCGTTTTTCTTGGCTGAAACAATACGACCTTATGGTTTAAAAAAAAAAACAACAACACACAAACAATAACGCGAAAATACGTTAAACTGTAATTAATATTACAATAATATTTTCACAAGAATAATAATACAGGTAGGTCAGGTAAGGTCAGGTTAGAGTACGTTGGGTTAGGTTAAGAACATATATATCAATCTATTGCGTGCCGATGTGCCATATCGATTTATTTGTCCTGCACAATCAGGGCATAACAATTATTATAAATAATATTATTCAGCGTTAAAAAAAAATATAAAAACAAACCCCTAATTATATAACGTATATGATTATTTTTCAAAATCCCGGTTGAATGAATATGATTTGATTTGCAATGATATATTTTATTGTATGGATTATATGTTATACATTAAATACCAATATACCGTGCGTGTTATTATTATTATTCATTATTGAAAACCACCCTTCGAGACACATATAGCAAGTTATATTTTATTTATTATTCATCTTGGGAAAATTATTAATTAACCTACTTTTATTCTGCAAAAATATTTTGTGTACTTCTGGTTTTAATGTTATTAAAAAAATGAACTAATTAAGTCTGAAGTATAGAAACTCTCCAACTGCCGATTAAAAGTTGTGCTGTAATTACTAATTTACTATACATTTATACAGGTATACACGTCCACGTTAAGTTTCCACGTTGAAATAAATTTCAAATTATAAATAAAAAATATGTAGGTAATTACAAATCGATGTAATAAATTATAAGTAATCGTCAATAACGTACTTGTATTCATTTAAAATGTTATCTTCTTATTTTTGAGAATAATTTAAGTACGGTTTAAAACATCTCCAACGAGTATTGACTATGTAAGAATGAAAATAATAATTTTTTATTGTTTACTAGATAAAATTATGATTTTTTTTTTTTTTTAGATTTTTCACTTTATTCATTTATTATAGGTACGGAATATATCATTAGAGCAGTTTTATTATATTACAAATTTACAATTATAATATAATATAATGGACGTTAACAATTTGTCATCTATATTTTATGTATTTACTTTAGATGGTACAATTATTGTTAACGTTAACATCATTTTAAAATTATTATATTATATAACTATACGAGTATTAAATTATATATTTATGTGTGGTTAGAAAAACAATGGATAAATAAACTGTTGGATAAACACACATATATAATATATATGTATATTATATTTAGGTGTTTTTTTTATGGTTTAATGTTTATGAACCGTATACGTAGATTTATTTGTTTTGAATTTATTTTCTACAGTAATAAGTTGAAAATTATCTGTATATTATAAATATAAACCTTTACATATATTTTATTTGAATCAATTATGAATGGAAAAATTATGTTGTTTAATTGGAAACCTTAGAAAAACTATAAACTTGTGTATTATATTATTATAAAATCTTAAAAATGTATTACTTTCATTGGAAGGTTTTTTTTAAAAAAATAAGGTCATCAACATTGAATTAATAGACATATACATGCATATTATATAAATGCAATGTACAGGCGTTTATAATTATTCTAAACGTAATCAGACGATTAAGAAATGTATGTGTATCGTGTACACGTGAAATACATTTTAAATTTAAATACGAATAGGAACATATTATTATTATAATTTTTCAAGTTAATAGTACATTTTGTCTGATTTAATATCAGATTTAAGACAGTAAGGAAAAATTTACAATTTATTCTTTGTAATGAAATTAGTAAATATTAACTTTCACCTACGTCCTAATATAGTACAGTTATAAAAATTAAGAAGAAGTGAATTGTTTAATTAGAAGAAAAAAATTGTTTTTTATACAATATATTAATATATAATGTAACTATTTAAAATGCATCGTACAAATCTATTTTGACACTCCAAGGTAAGAAAAAAAATAGAACTAAATATATATATATTGTATATAGGTACATTACTAATTATTTATCAATTATTAAAAACACATTATTACAAGGTTTACGTAAAAAAAAATTTTAAATATATTTTCTATTTTTTTTTTTTTCAAAAAATATACCTACTATAATATAATATTATATTATGTTGGTTAATCAAATAATATTCTCTAATACAAATTGTCATTTAATTTACATAAATTATATTTACGTATATAATAATTTTGTCAATATTGATTAAAGTTGTACAAATGTTAGTGAAATAATAATTCGAAACTAAAATTTAAATAATAGTCGTAGGTACCATTTGGCTCAATTGTATATGTCTGTTAAACTGAAATCCTACCCCATAATAATATTTATCGTGAAATTTAATTCTACAAAATTATAATTTAATCAACATTTTTTGTACTTAAAGGGCATTTTTTATAATTTATATACATATAATATGAAATTTTAAATGTTCAATTATGTGACATAAAAATAAAAACATAATCCAATTGCGAAAAACGAACATCTAATTAAGTAATAATTGTAATTATATTTATTATAATTAATCTAAAATTCTCAATACCTGCAGGTAACCATTGTATAACTACTTATAAATAATTATTTATTATAATTGAAATGATTTAAATTACAAAAATGTATTGGAAACCGATGCCAATTATAATATATGATACATAACTTTAATAGAAAAGTAATAGAAAAATTAATTAAACATGTTAAGGACATAATATAATAGTTTGCATATAAATATAATAAGTATATTATATATTGTATAAGTAATAACTATAAAACTTTACATTTATTAAAACATACAACTGTACTAGATTAGTAACCAATAAAAATCAATAATATAAGTAGGTACCTATCTGTTTTTGTTAAAAATTAATGACACTTATAAATTATGGTAATTTTTAAGGTATTTTTTGGGGAATTCTTTTTTTTTTTTTTAGGTTTTTAAGTGTTTTTATTGAGTAATAACAATTAACTTCACCAACAATATGTAAAAAATATTTATTAAATTACATAACTTTTATTTTGTTTTAACGGTTTACAATAATTTATTTAAAGCCAACATTCAATTATTTAATATTGTTTAAATTTTACAAAAACTACCATTAATATAGATGAAAATAATCTATCAATTTTAGAGTGTTGAAGTCTGACAGATGAATTAATTTTAATATTTAATAATCCAAATTACATAAAATTAAAATAACAATGAACTCTAAAATATTCAAAATATTTAAAGGGCCAAATTAAATTTCCAACCTAACTTAAATTACCATTCATTGCTCATAATGCTCTATAATATTATTAATTATTAATTAATTTAATTTAATTTTTAATTATTTTCTCAATCTAAACAAATACAAAAGCATCTCAAAGAAATAATATAATATAAATATGTTCAACTATTTATATAAAAATAGACACACCATATTGTACAACCAATACGTTCTTCGCTTCGATCAAAATCTAAAATTTAAAAATTTAAAACTATATAAAATAAAAAGTATAATAATAAAATATATTATATTGTATAATATACACGCGTATGTGTGTTTATTATAAATTATTTACTAGGTGAAACTATTGTAGATATAATATCATCTGTTCAATTATTATTCAACAATAGTAAAATTAAGTTGAAATAATAAAAATGTATTATTGTTTTGTATACAAATACAGACGTTTGTAAAATTAAGACAAACAAGTTACGTTTTAATAAAAAAAAACTAAAACTTAAAAAACTTATCGTCAACAATAATAATTTATCAGTTATAAATGACTATGTATAATATACATATCCAAATTAAATATATTTAGTTAATATAATTCTTGTTATTATAGTGAAATGAAAAAAATTCAATATTTTGTTAATATGTAAATTAATTATTTTGATTAAAGTTATAGTAGATAAACGAGTAAAATTAAATTATTTCATATACCTACTTATATTTTTTAATTAACTGTAACAATAAGTAAATATCAAATCGATGATATATTATGTATATATATTTATATAGGTATTATATTATTTAAATTTATCAATCAAAATATCTTTATTTAATTATTCTAAATATCGATGGTATAGATACTTAAATTCTAATTTTTAAATAAAGAATATTTTTAATCTATGAAAATGAATACCTATACCAAAAAAACATATTCATATTATTATTAGTTATTTAGACATTAGAGGAAAATAAATTTTATCAGTAATTTAATCTGTAATTTTAATTGTTTTATATTTGAAATGCTATTATATCATAATTTAAATGTCAATTACATTAAGTTTTTATTTTTAAAAATATTCAGTATAGGTAGTAAAATAAAATACGTAAATTAATTAAACTAAATTATTACAAAATTATAACCAATAAAAAGTATGTATCTGAAGGGGAATCAGGGATTTATAATTCATACCCTCATCGAAATTTATATATTTATACTTAAAATATATAAGATAAAATTAGTATTATTAAATATGTAAACACTTTATATTTCTTAATAATATGTTAGAATATTGATAATTGTAAAATATTAATTTAATTTTTATTTACAATAAATTTATTTATCATTTTAAACTATCTAAAATATATCAAAATATATACAAAGGGTAAGAAATATTTTTACGTATAAATACCAATAATACAATAAATTAACATTAACTACTAAACTTATCATAAACATAGTTCAATTTATATTAAATATATAATTTTTATAATTAACAAACCAAATAGACATGCAAATATTTAATGCATTATGTTTAAATTATTATCAATTATATCGTGTATTCGTGAGAAAACAATAAATTACTAAATGATTATAAATCAAAAATTAAAATTTACATAATTTTTTTATATATATTATATACGTACATTAGTATATTATGTTATATATAATCTAAAAATAAAAAATATATGTTCATTAAAATTCTATTTTCAGAATTCATTTTATGAACCCTATTCATATCTACTAGGATAATCATAATTTTTAATATTTAATAATAATTAATGATTAATTATACACATTTTAATCATAGTGTTCTTTTTTATGAATAAAAACATACCTACATATTTCGTTATATTGTGAAAAAATTAATATATTAGTACACTAAATGATTAAAAACATGACACACATTATGATAACATATTATATTAAAATATATTTTTAAATAAAAAAATAAAAATTTAATTATTTAAAAATGTAAAATTATACGTAAATTTTTTATAAATTGTTTCATTATTTATAATTATTATAATATTATTGTTAAGATAACATTTAAAGTAACGCGTGCTCCTTACTCAATATACTTGTAATATGCTAATCCACATTTAAGGTACCTACTTATAATATTATTATATTATTAGAATTTATTATATTTATATTCGTAAGTATTAAAAATTACACAATTTAATAATATTATTAACAATGATTTTCACTAGTTTACAAATATTTCAGCCCTAATCTCAATAATCGATACATGATTATAAAACACGCAAAAAGCCATACTTAATAAAAATTAAGCCAAACTTAAAAACATTGTTATAATGGAAATCATAAAAAGTTAATTTTCATATTATAAAATATTGAACGATCTATACCTAGGTGCAATATTTGGAACAATGATTAATAGGAAAAATTATAATCTTAAACTGATACATGATGAAATATTAATAGTAATCAAAACCAATAATATTATGATAAAAACTAACTTTAATATAAATTCAACGTATAGGTATACGTATTACAGAATCTATTGGTATATTTTTTATTTAACATTTAAATTGTCTCAGTTGTTGAATTGTGTGGGTAAGTACTATAACTACTATTATATCATATAGGTAGCCATATAAGTACATGAGGTACGCATTATTAATTATAATTAACATCATACATTTATTAATAAGATTAGCTGCTTAAATTGGCTAAATTTAAATTCAATAAATAACAATTATTAAAATCTAATGAAAAACAGTACCTACATACAAGTATATTATATTCTATTTATCGATTAGGTAGGTACCCTTTTATGTATGTGTTTATATTAATCTGATAAAGTATTTTAAATTAATATGTAGGACCTAAATATATAATGTGTGTCTATTAATATATAAAATTATTTATAGAGTTTATAATAATAATTATAATTGGATTAAGATTACAAGAGATGGGTACCTATTGGTACCTATACGAGTACGAGGTAAAATTTAAAAATTAATGACAGATGATGTACAGTGTTAAATTATTTTCATATTATAAAAAAAAAATTTCGCCATATACATTTCCGTCATCTGTGAATCCAATAAAATAAACTTTACAAACAATTTTCCTTTGCATAATTTTGTCTCTTAAAAATAATTACTCATATATTATAATAGATTAATTAAATAATTTTGTAACTAACTTTAATTAAAATTCCCTACATAACATTAAAGTATGAGAAAATTATACTTCAAAAATTAATTAAAAAACCAAAAATAATAATAAATATAAATTATTATTTTATCCATTTAAAAATATTTTTATATAATTAGATAATAAAAAAACTTATTCAGAAATTGTGATTTGAAAAATAAATATATTAGATTTTGTTTATCAAATTTTAATAAGTTTTAAATGTACGATGTACCTTTATATATTATATAATATAATAGTAAATTATGTTAAAAAAAAAAGTTATTGATGATTATCGTATTAAAATAAATAACGCTGGTGATATATTTTTTTTATCATTAGGTATATTAATTAAAATAAATTGAATGAACCTAATTAATAATAATTAATATTTCGATTATAAATTGTAACTATTTTTAGATCAAATCTACTCTAGTGTTTATTTGGTTTTTTCAAATACTACTAAATGGATTTTATCCAAATAACCAAACTAATGCAAACTATAAGTAAATAATTCTTAAAACTTAAACTTAAAACTGAACACACGTGTATTAATTACGTTTTATATATTAATCACAAATCATAATTTGGAACTAATCTCGCACATTTTGTTTCAATGTTTTATGTAAGTATATATTATTTATGTTATAATATATGTGTATAAAATTATTTTAATAAAACTAAATATTATTTAGGGATTATATGGACAGATTATTTTAAAAGTTTATAATTTTGAGTATGTATTAAAATTAATGAAATATAAATTGTGTAATAAAAGTATCATTTTTGATAATTTTGTATTCGTAAAGCCCAAAATAAGTTACCTACCTAGTTAAAATAATTATTTTGTTATTTGTTCTTAATTTTGACACGATAAAAATAAAATGGTATATTGATATTACATGTAATGTAGATACATTTTGTTATGTTATTGTTAAATTAATTGTTCATTATTTCTTTGAAATAGTTAAAACATATTATCTAACAAGAAGTAAAATCTATACCCAAACATGTTGGTACCTGAAGTTGTCTAAAACAATATTATTATAAATCATTCAAACACAATGAATCTGTTAAATAACCTTGGAATTATTTAATTTAATTTATCAAATAAGGATCAAATTGTTTATATGTTTAAAAGCAAGCATAAAGTTTAGACATAAAATAATTATGATGGTTTTAATAATAGGTACATTATAATATACTCTTATTAATACACTATATATTATATATATATAGTTATATAAAGTATAGGTATATAACTTAGATAATTATTTTAAAATGATTCAAATTATATAATCCTTTTAATATTTAACTACTATTATAACGCTGTAATTGCATATTAACACTTTCTTATTTAAAATTGAATAGTTTTCGAATATATTTTCATTTTAAATTTTGATAGGTATGTGATATTTTTAATTTCTCTGTGATTTTGGTATATATTTAATTATAAAATACTTTATAACAATTTTCAAAGTTATATAGGTACGTACAAATATAAATTAAAATCATAGGAATATTCTACTTTATATTAGTATAAAATTAGTATATTAGTTTCAATGAACTACTATGATACTACTATTTACTATGAAAAATATAATTCATAAGTCATAGCTAAACACGATATAAATTTAGTTATAATGGAATGTAAATAAATATTAGAAATATACCAAATTATATTTTTCCTTAATATAAATAAGGTTTACTTACAAGTTACAATTTACACTACCAATGAACGTAAATAATTTAAAATAATTAATCGTATCTAAAGATTTTTTAAAATTATAGATTAGGTACCTACCTATATAGTTCATATAATAATATCAAGAATATATTTTCTTGGAAAAATTCATTTTATAACATAATAAGATTAAAAATTATTTACAGTTTTAACGTGTAATTAGGTATACATACACTCTATGTATATATTACACTTATTAAAAGGCATCAGTGCGAAATATTTTGAACCGATAATACATTCGATATTAGTAATAATTAGTATAAAATACTACTAAATAGTCAATATTCGTTTAGGCAATAATAATAAGACATCAGCGATCTTAAAAATACAATATGTTTCGCTGGAATACATTGGTACATAATGTAATAATATATTTCACTATGTACACGAAAAGATGCATTTATTAGTGGAAAAAAGTGTGCTATATCACTTTTTAATTAGGTTAGGTTAGGTAAGGTTAGGTTTTCTCTGATTAGTGGTAAAAACCGTTTTAATAAACGCAGTCGTACTAGACAAACACCGTTTATATATATACAATTAACACTAATTTATTTTCAAACTAGATAGTTGTTGTTCGTGTGTTCGGTGGTTTTTTACGACCTAAACGTTTATTTCAACGTATTTATCGTAATAAATATCGTATTATTATATTATTGCATAGATAATAATTACATTATATATTTCGTGCAACAATGACAATTACCTTCCAAACAGTGGATGCCACAGCGGCGAGCTGAACAAGTCATGTGGGTTGGCACCGGCCAGATGAAGGGCACCTTCGAAGTTTAAAAGTTTCGGTTTGGCGTTAGGGTCGACCAGATGCTGTTTGACTTTGATCTTGGGCCGCTGCAGCGGCGGTTCGCCAGAAGCATTTCCGTCGCTGCCGGAAATATTATTCGCCGGCGGCAACGATGACGTCGTCGTTGGCGGTTTACTCGCCGTTTGATTGTCTCCGCCGATGTTGCCGCTAACACTGCCGACATCGCATTCCACAATCGGTTTCTGGTGTTGTTGCTTTTGCTGTTGCCCGAAACCGGTTTTATGGTAGTTTAATTGAACGCGATTACCGGGCGACAAGGAAGGTTTTCGCGGCGTTGACTGACCGTCGTAACCGCAACCAATATCCGCGGAAAAGCAACAGGAACCTGACCCGCCGTCTGATGAGTACGTGGTGCAATTCTTCAGGTTACCCACACAACCAGTAGGAGACATGACGAACGGATTACAGCCCATGGGCGACGACATGGTGTACGGATTGCAACCGCTGGGTTTTGAGCAACAACTTTCACAACAAGACGGTGCCGGCCCGTTGCAGCATAGGTCCTGGCACATTATTGGCGGTTTGTTAGGTGGTTGTTGTTGCTTGACCATCGGTGTGGATGATGGTAACAGCGATTTTGGCCGCGAGTGTGCCGCAGACGGCGGTGGTAACAATGGCGAATTTCGGTGTGAACGCGACGACGGCAACAACGGAGATTGTCTTAAATGTTTCTGCGGCGTCTCTAGTACCGGCGGTACATTATTATGTGATGGCGGTTGTGAGTGAGGCAGTGGCAGCGACAAGGGTGACACCGAAGCGCAACAATCATCTGATTTGCTGTAGCTCGGAGTGGATCCGTAAGCAGTCGGAGTCAGATTACCACCGTAATACGCCATGTTATTCCATTGATTGTTTTGCTGTGGGTAGTTGAACGATTGTTGAACGGTCGAAGAGTTGGGTAAAAGGATGCTCAACATGTTAGTTAACAGGTCAGCGTCCACGCCGGTCATATCCTTCGACGACAAGTACGACAGCCACAACATCTGATCCATATTGGACGACGATTGATGATTATTACCTTCGGTCTTTTGTTCGTCCGTGAATCCAAGTTGTTGCTGTAAGATGGACCGGAGGTGCGACAATGAAACGGTCAACAAATCAGGGTCAGGTGGTGGCGGTGGCAAAATCGACGGTGCTTGCAAAAGTTTAGGTATTTCTGTGGCCGGACTGGCCACCAGCGCGGCCAATCTAGCTCTGGGCACTAGCAAAGGATCCGGCACACACAGTCTGGGATCGGATAGCACTTCTTTGAGCTCGGACAACGGGTCCCATTCACGTTTTACCGGTCGATCAACCAAAGGCAATGATGGTGGTGGCAGAGGCAGTGGTAGCGATTGTACGACACGTTTCTTCTTTAACGGCGGTTCCTGTAATCGTATTTCTAGAGCGGATCTTTTACCCACACTCTCGAGATTTAACGGCTCATTCTGTTGCTGCTGCGGTATGATTGTTATCTCGCCAAACGTGCACTGTATTGGCAACTTTGTTAACGACGGTGACGGCGATATTGGCGACGATGGCGTCTGTGGTGGTGATGGTGATTCCACAACGGATTTGTTAAGAGTGTTTTCAGTCTTAACCTGATGAATGGTCGTGCCTTCGGGTAACTTTAACGTAGTACGAGTATGTTCGATAGTCGGTAACGTAGCATTCATGTCGACCAACAGAGCCGGATCCCGTTCGATCATCTCGAGGGCTCGATCGATTCTGGCTCGTTCTTCTTCGTCTTCCTCACTGCATATAGTGTCTCCAAATTCAATGGAATTGTCATTCAAATCGACCAATGATTGTTGTTGTTGTTCGATTTCTTTTGGCTTTTTATCTTCGGCGTTATTAATTTCCGTTCGTTTTTCATCAGGTTCCACTGTCGACTCCGCGTCCGTGTCTTTTGGCGACTCGTCGTCTTCTTCATAGACGGATGACCGGGATTGAGATGCCGCCAATACTTTAGATCGGGGATTGGATGTCCATAATCCGGATGACGTCCTCACCAGACGAATTCGATTCTGCCTATCATAATTCTCGCACACCACTCTGACGATTTTTGCCTCTCTCTTCTGAGCCCATAGAAATATCGGATCTACCCGTTTCTTCCGTTTCTTATGTTTTTTCCGTATACGAGAATCGTGATGTTTATGGTGATGTTTCTTTTTTTTCTTAGATTTATGCCTACTGCAATCTTCGTCGTAGTCTTCGCTCTCTTCTTCTTCGCCCTCTTCTTCTACCCCCTTATCTCCCCACACTATACCCTCTTCCGCATCAGATTGTGATGAATATACTGCGATAACTTTGTCGTCATACTCGACCAATGTGTCGCGTACACCGACTGGACCATCAGTAGTCTCTACATCGTGTTCGACGTCTGTTTTGTCCGGTATCGCTTTCATTTCTCCTCGTTCATCGATCCCATATCAATAAACACACGATTATGTCTTATGGGTATTAAAAAACGAACTACATGGTTCGCCAATCGTTGAGCGATTTTGTTGACAAAGTATAATACGTTCAAATAGTAAAAATCTCGCAAATTTTCTTCTCCTCTTATAAAATATAATAGGACGTAAAATAAACTGTAAAACGAACAATTTTATCTGCGCACAAACTAAATAAATTAAATAAAGCACACGAAACGTAGTTCGCGTGAAGACGACCCGACACTAAACGCGAACGGAACAATTGCACCGCGACTAACCGGTAGAAGTCACTGATCGACGGCGGCAGCGGCGGCGGCAGCGTTGGCGGCGGCAGCAACGACAAAAACGACGACGGCGCGCCGTGTAAAATTCCGCTATTTCAACTGGGTTCGGTCGTGATCGCCCGCCGTCGGTACAGCCATTCTCCACTATTGGTCGGCCGAGTTTACGTGTTATAGGCGGTTCCTCTCGTATACAATTTATTATTTTTATTATTATTATTATTATTATTATTATTATTATTATTATTATTATTATTATTATTATTATTATTATTAATTATTAATTAATAATTATTAATTATTATTATAATATACCTGTATGTTTTGAAAACCTGTCCGCAGTCGCCAATTTATGTAAGTCGCATCCCCTGGTCAATCTTTTATACGTTAAATTGATAGTTAATTCACTTGCTTCTAACATTAATTATATGGAATATCGATCTGTCTACAGATACATAATGACAATAGTGTTCAAAACAGAATTTATTAATATATTAAAATATATTATACGAATAGTTAATTTCAAATTAATAAAATATCTTATAAATTTTTTTTATTTATATTAAGAATATAAAACCTCAGAAATATATTTTAAACGTGCGTATAAGTTTATTTAAAAATACATCATACTTCGGATTAGAAAACTAACGTAAACGTTGTTACTTATTATATAATGGGTATCATGACCTATAATATTTCATATTTAATGAAAACTGAAGGTAAATCCTATATAATTATTATAGGTATTATAAACATATTCTATTTAGTATACTATAGATGTTTTTCAAAATTAAACATATGATTTCGATTTTTGAGAAAATGCAGAAAAAAATATAAATTTACAAGGAAACTAAAGGATTATACAGCAGGGGTGTTTTGGAGGGTATACGCGGGTATACGGGCGTATACCCACGTGATAATTTGACGATTTAGCGTATACCACAGAAAAAACTGAAAATACGCACATATACGCACGTATACCCTCGTAAATCTGTTAAAAATATAAAATATATTAATACATTTTAATAATAATATATACGAGTAGGTATATTAAATTTTTGCTCATGAACAAAATTTTAAAAATGCAAAAATTAAATCTAATACGGTAATACTGGTACTCGTGCCCGGAACTACGAATGATTGCGTAATACCAATGATTATTATATACCTACCATTAATTATTATAAAACCTACGGCTTCCGCCTAAGTGTACGTGTGTGCTATGACTATGATTATAAAAACGAAACCAATTATGTATATTATTAGAAATTTAGAACTAATAAATCCCGTACAACATCATTACACATTATCTACACGAGCACGAACACTGTCTATTTATAAACCATCACAAATGGGAAATCAATGACCCTCCTCTAAATATTAGATATACATATACATTTTTTAAATGTTATACTTATAGTAACATAGTAGATGGTAAAAAAAAAAGTTAAGGGTGAAAATTTTTTTTTTGGGGAGGGCGGGTGGGCCGTAACTTTTCGAGTACGATACCAAGTTACCTATGAGGTGGCGTATACTCTATAAATATTTTGGCAAAACATCACTGCTTTTGTATGAGATAAAAATAATATGCAACATAAATCATACATAACATACGTATCAATTCGTTATTTTTAAGTACATTAATGTTATACCTAAGTTATAGGACCGTACAATATTATTATATTTGATTATATTAAATCGTTTTTCGTTCCTTTTATCTATTTTAACTGATTTTATTGAACTAACTACGTTAGTCTGTACGACTGATCTCATGTATTATATAGTTGTACCAGTCTGCAGTCATTATTATAACGGTCTCGTATAAATTCAACGTAATTATTTTGTTCGGCCAACATATAATAATAATAATATATACCTAGATATACCTAGGTATATCTAGGTACCTATATATTAGGTACCAGATTATTTAGGTACATATATACATGTGTGTGTATTATTTTCGAGTTTTTTTGATATTCACTTTTATGTTATTTCGATCAAAATTACCGAATATCAAATTGTTCCCCTTTTGTAGTTTATCCGTTCCAAGATCACACCAGCAGGATAATAATAAACATTAATACTCGTACGTTATATTGCATCTCTCGAATAATTTCCTAGTATAATCAAACGCATCACTGACTATTACATTGTATTTAATTAGAATGTCCGGTCCACTCTGCATCCTACAAGTTGTAATAATAATAATAATAATAATAATAATAATAATAATAATAATAATAATAATAATAATAATAATAATAATAATAATAATAATAATAATAATAATAATAATAATAATAATAATATTGTAATTGCACGCGTGACGTCTAGTTAGTAGTATGTTTTAGCCGGTTCTGGGCCATAGGGATTCCTGTGTATTTCACTCCCTCACTGAGGGATTGACCCCGCCACTCGCCGCATTCTCGATACTCCCAACCACCGCATCACGCACTCGTATTCAAGGTCATCATTAATTCTTTTTTTTTTTTTGAACGACTACGTAACCTATGATTATTATACTCCCCCCCTCCATTATTTATCATTACGCAATAATAATAATTTGAGATATGCAAAAGCCAACAATCACACAATACCTGATATTTTTGATGAAACAAAACCTAAATCATGAATAGTTTATCAGGATTGTAAGTGTTTCTAATATAATATATATATATTATAAACATTTTTTTTTTTTTTAATATTATTTAATTAATTTTCAGGTAATAATTTGTATGGATGGGCGATGTCTCAGTACATGCCATACGATGGTTTTAAATGGTGTGAGCCGACACTCGATGGATTAAATGAATTGACCGGTACTTCGTCTATTGGACGTATATACGAAGTTGACATTACATATCCAAAGGAACTTTATGATGGTCATAACGATTTACCATTTTTACCAAATAACAGTGTTCCTGATGGTTCTAAAGTTTGTAAATTGATGGCTACGTTTGAAACAAAAGAACGATACGTTGTACATTATCGCAACCTACAGCAGGCGATCGCCAACGGGTTAATAGTTGAAAAAGTAAATATTTTAAATATACTCGTAATATTATATTATAAATTAATATATTATTTATCATAATTTTAGGTGCATAGAGTGTTAGAGTTCCACCAATCGCCATGGCTCTCAAAGTACATTGATTTAAATACAAAACTCAGAAAAAAGGCAGAAAATGATTTTGAAAAGGATTTTTTCAAGTTAATGAACAACTCTGTTTTTGGTAAGTTTAAATTATTACGTATTTTGTATTATTAAGCTATTAATTATTATGAATTATTTAAAGGTAAAACAATGGAAAATGTTCGTAAACGATTGGAGATGAAGCTTGTTTCTAATCATCGTAAAATTCAGAAATTAATTAACATGCCCAATTTTAAATACGTAGTTAGTTACAATGAAAATTTATCAACTGTATCAATGGATAAAAGAATTATCGAATTTAACAAACCAATGTACATAGGGTTTGCTGTACTTGATTTATCAAAAACTCTAATGTATGACTACCATTATAATGTTATGAAACGTCATTATAATGATTCAATTACATTAATGTATACAGATACTGGTAAAGTTTATATAACATTTTATATTAATATGGTATATTAACAAAAAATTTTTAATATTATGTTTTAGATTCATTAGTATATTATATACAAACGGATGATTTTTACGCAGACTTGGCAACTAATTCAATTTTATTAGATCGTATGGATACAGCTAATCTTCCCCAGGACAACCCGTGTTATATTGCAGAGCGAGAAAAGATACCGGGCTTATTCTCGGACGAAACACATGGGAAGACTATAACCGAGTTTATTGCATTAAGAGCAAAGTCATATGCATATATCATCAATGAAAAGGAAAAAATTAAGGCAAAAGGCATTCGAGGTCATGTGGTTAAAAACCATATGACTTTAGAAGATCATAAATGGTGTCTGTTCTCAGAAGATTATGATAAAGAAGACGGATTTACACCATTTAGAGAAAATGTATCAATCAGATCGTATAGTCATCAAATTTTAACTATAAAGTCGAATAAATTGTCATTCAACAGACAAGATGATAAACGTTATGTTCTTGTTGATCAAATACATACCTTGGCTCACGGACATTACCGTATTAAATAGATAATGATAGTATAACATGTTTTTTTTTTTTTTTTTTTTTTTTTTTTTAATATAATTTAATTTTGAAAATAATTAATGTGATGTAATAATATACTCATTTAACTATTATTATGTTTTATTAATAAAATATACTACATACATAAAAAAGCAAAAAAAATGATTGTTTTTATTTATATATTCTATATTATACTTTAATATTTTCTTTTATACATATCATAAACAAATAAAATCAATCTCCATCTCCTACAAAATATATATATTATCCAACTATCCAAACATTATACGTTTATTCATAAATAATTATATATAATATAATAATTAATTAATATTATAAAAATAATATTCTGAAAATTATAAAAAAAAAAAAACTCTAAGAGGGATGTGCATATATAATTTATAATATCTATAATTATTTTATATCTCTAATGCTATTATTTATATGAAATTACAGGAAAACGTTAATTTTTATAGTTTTCTTAACTATATATATCTATCATAAAACATAAGATTATACTTAATCGATCGATTCTCGATTTATTCATATATTTTAACTAACGTTTAATAATATATTATTATAATATGGTATATATATGAGCATAATTTTAAGTGTAGAACTGATATTTTGATAATTATTAAAATATCAATTTTAACAAGTTTATTTATTTTTATTTTTTCCCATTCCACCATACCTTCCATAGGTTAACCTAACGTCATTATTATTACTATTCATCACAATTGTATATAAATAAACTTATAATATCCGATATATTTCTGTTTTACCTATACTATATATAACACTTATTCAAATATTATTGTGATATAATTTTAATATAATTACATAATAATTTATAACGTTGGCCGTTAGCGGTGATGAGTTTTATTAATGTTCTATATTATTTTAATATATTATTATTTATAAATATTATTATCGAGAGTATAATGATATGTTATTACAAAAATGTTATTTCGTATGGTTTTTTCTAAAGATACATGAATGTAACACTATTATTTAGATATTAAATTGTGAATATAATAATTATATGTATTTTTGAGAATTATCAAATACATATTAAATATTTGAGCCAAACTACTTTTATACTTGTGTATTAACGATTGTTATATTAAATTAATTGTAATATCCATACAACATATACATAGATGTGAAAATTATTATTATATATTAATATTATATAGTTAGGACTATGTAGGTACTCGTATATAATAACAATATGTAGAAAGGGGTGGGGCAGAAACTATATACATACAAATTTCAGATCGTAAATACTATATTAATACTAATGTGCCAATCGGTAAGAACATGTATAAAACTTATTTCAATATTTAAACCGAATATTATATTTAATGTACCTATTATATTATATAGGTAAAGTTGTTATTATATGCTTAAAAAAAAAAAATAAAATAAAAAATAAACATTAAACTAATAATTATAATTGAGTGAGAATCGGAATGGATTAAAAAACCGCGGTGTCTGGTATTAATATATTGTGATAATATGATTTAATAAAATAATTGTGGAGGGGGAAATTACTAAAAATTAATTAAGAATTGATAACGAAATATAAATTAACGATAAGGAAATTATTATTGCGTAATGATAAATAATGGAGGGGGGGAGTATAATAATCATAGGTTACGTAGTCGTTCAAAAAAAAAAAAAAGAATTAATGATGACCTTGAATACGAGTGCGCGATGCGGGGGTTGGGAGTATCGAGAATGCGGCGAGTGGCGGGGTCAATCCCTCAGTGAGGGAGTGAAATACACAGGAATCCCTATGGCCCAGAACCGGCTAAAACATACTACTCTAGTTCTATTTTAGGTACCATATTATTTAATAATTGTACATATTATGCAAATTTTAACCGCGACCGCGAAACACTCATTTGGACTTGACAAACCGCAAATTAATGCGAGCTTTGCATCACACGATAAATTTAACGTTTTGTATTAAATATTTCTTCTTTGACGGACTTCACATCATTGCTCGTATATTATAATATCATATTATATAGGTATTACGGTTACATCAGAGCGATTATATTATAAGGAATTTATAAAGTAATATTATAATAATATATTGTAATGATTTGTGTCTTTGTGAGATTATATTATTTAAAATGTATACATTTTATTTTCAAATTAACAATTTATTTTTCTCCGTTACAATATATTATAAATTATAATATAATATTTAAAATTACATTATAAACGGTGCAATATTAAATATCAATTAAAATTAAAATTTTCCCATCTGTTTTATCAAAAATTGTATTTAACTTTAATATTATACTCGTATATCGTACCCACATTAAAATATTATAATCAAAATGTAATATAAAATAAACATTTACGTATACATATAAAAACTATTCGCACTTCGTTTAATATATTTATAATGTATTCATCGTGTATTCGTGTTAAAATGAAACATGCGATATTATAGATATAAAATAATATATCAATATATGTGTGCAAAATATTTATTCACACATTTAAGCTAAGACGATCCTTGAAAAATAAAATAATATCTACATGATACAATATTTTAACGACTTCGCGAAACATAGATAAAAGATAAAACAGGAAACATAATATATACCTACCTATATTCCTAAAGCACATATGAGTACGCATAATAGATATAACAATCTGTAAAAGTTCTAAGTTCTAACTTATCATAATTCTTTCACATATTCGTTTTGTAAAATATATATAATATGATAAAATATATATTTTTTATTGTTATTATAAAATACACTTTATCATTTCAATAACTATGTAATGTGTACCTATATGTAAATTCGTAGGTATTGAATTACTGATAACGTAAACATATACTTCGGTAAAAAGTAAATTTTATTCAAATGATCAGGACTCCAAAAAGCTTTTAACTTTATATTCATTATATTATTTTCTTAGACTATGAGAGGATGGGACGACAAAAATTTTATTGGCCTGCAGCCGACGGTCGTCATACTCCGAAATCTAGATGTAGTTTATGGTCACAACCCGCAATTACAAACAATTATTAGATATCAGGTTTATCAGTATAAGTTATTAGTAAATGCTATACTATAATACGAGTACAATATATTTTATGTTAGTATGTTAGGTTAGATGTTAAGTAAATTTATTAAAAATTGAATAAAGAATAATGTTATATATTTTGATCTAAGTTTAATCATATATTTATGGTAGCATTAAAACAATTTTGATCATTTACTATATAAAATCCAAATAATTCTGTATACAAAAATTATGCAGATACTTTTACATAAAACTGGCAATATTACAAATAATAAAACGAGACCATCCACATTAGAATAGTAAATATCAGGAAATTAAATATTTAATTATAACTCCTACAACACAAAATTTAAAAATAAAATAATTGTGAGTCATTTTATGATAAACTCGTATTACTGCAGACTGCAGAATATAAAAAAAAAAATAATGATTACAATTCATATTTAATATAAAATAAATAAATATTTATTTTATTTTCTATTTTCCACTGAAAATAATAATTATAATTACCTAATAAAAAGTTCATGTAGTATGTACTCGTATTAATTATTACAGAATAAAAATATTTAATTCGAGTATATAATTAAAACACAAATTTATAATTATCGAATTATTATTATTTACATTGAGACTTATTCTATTGAAATTTATTGGGCATATTTTATTATTCTAAATCGTTATTTTATTAACAAATTTTAACTATAGACATAACTTTTAATGAAAAATTTGAAAGAATCATAAACCATAAATCAATTATTTATTATATTTTATTCGCATTTTCTCAGTACATAAACCTATAATATTCTATCACTTATCAGTTATGATTCTGTTGCTTTAAACCTATCTGTTTTATAATATTAATAAAATTCGATTATTTTACAATTTTCTGAATTTTATAATAATTATTTAATATAATATTTCAGGTTATAATATATTATTAATTATTATAATGAGTAATAAAGTAGGTATATATTATTATTTAATTATATTTAATAATATTTAGTAGTTATACCCACCCCTTAACCAAACTATTGTAAAAATAAATAAAAATATTAATTTTTCGATCAATTAAGACAATAAGATGAAAAATTTAATTTAAATATCGACATGTTGATTGTTTTTTCATCCCGAGAATACTCAAACAGAATATCTATTAAAACATAGTAAACTCATAAGATGCAAAGACTCGTAAAAAAAAAAGTTAATATTCATCATAATTTGATTTGATCGAGTAGTTTAACTTTTTATTATATGTAAAATAAATATTGTAATTCAAAGGTTATGATAAATTGTGTATCAACATCTATTATTGCATTAAATTTAAATATAAAACTGGTATATATAGGTAGGTAATTCAAGTCTTTATAAACTACAGCATAATCGTTCGTATTAATATCTCAAAAGTTCATAACGCATAAATTAATACAATTTTATTGATTAACAAATACAATTATTAGGTTTTTTTAAAAGTGATCTTTTTGAATTCATTGAATTCATCACACTATCGTATACAATTATATCATTAATTAAAATACACAACAACAATAACTGAAACATTAAAATATTATCCCGAGCACTTTTATTTTTCTCACAAATTTACTAATCGCACATACCTACCTAAACTATTGGCTTTACAAATATCATTAGTAATTATTTATTAAAACCTAGATCACAAAATTAATACACTTTTTTTCACTCGTATGTATTTCAATAACTAACAAGTTATTGCCATTTCTGCGCTCACCAAACACTCGATGATAACTATTAGTTGTTATTATTATTATATTGCACGTGTACTATAATATATGCAATAAAAAGTATATTCGGGTTACCTTTGTGGTCTGGGTTTATAATTATAAAAAAATCACAATTTTATAGTTTAAAATTAATATTAGTAGATATTTAAACAAAATGAAATTCGATTATATGAATTCTCTATATTATTCTATATTTTTTTCTAGGTTATTGTTAATGGCTAACATCACTTTTAACGAGATATACCATATACAGGATATTTAATCAATTCCTTTCAAAAAACATATAACTCGATAATATTGTACTCCTTTACAGTCGTATGTCTCTATGATTTTGTTTTCTATAGGAGAGTAAGCGATACCAAAATGTTGAAATGATTGAAATAAATAAAATTACATTCGTCTCGAAAATATGAATTATTATTACAACCACTTTTAAATTTTGATTTTAATCTGAATGCTAAAACATATCCATGTCCGTACATGAATATACTCGTATTATATATATACGAGTATATTATATTTTAAATGAAATTGAGCACTTGTGATTATTTTTATTATATTTTATTAAAAACCAAAATCACAAAATTGATACTTAATATTCGTATCAAGCTTAAACTGTCAGTGCTTGGGGTAGGCGATAATGATGACAACATTGTTACCTATTAAAAACGTATACAAATATTAAGTATCAATTTTGTGATTTAGATTTTTAATAAAATATTATATTTTATATTATATTATATACTGTTTTTTTATAAACCATTAACAAATAAAAAATAAATTCAAAAATATTTACACTAATAAATTATCCAAGAAAGGGCTATAAAGAAAATGTTATCCAGTGTGGCGATAAAATATAATTACATATTGTCACACAAAATTTACGCCACTTTTAAGTGATTAATTCTATTCCTTCCTGAAAAATTATGTATTGATAATAATATTTGTTTGTCAATGAAATAATAATAAACAAATTTGGAATATTAATCCTATAGAGTATAGATAATTTAATTTTACATTATCTAAATTTTTCCAATTATTTTACTGTTAAGAAAATTCTGTAAACATTATTTTTCCTATAGTGCTTGTAATTGTTTTATCAATATTTATAATAATAATTAGTATTCTTTTATAGTTGGTTATATTATGATTTATGATTAAAAATAAATAGTAATTATTCAAATAGTTTTACCATCCTACATTGTGCAAACTAGATATACTATAAAATAAACACTTAAATAATGTGAAAATTGGTATTTTTTTTAAGTTATACGCATAAAATTACCTTAAACGCTTAAATATGCTTTTCTTTATCATTTAAAAAAATAATAATATACATAATATTATTTTGCTATGTTATTAATACTTATGGCTATATCTAAACTTTATTTTATTATAAACTGATTTTTCTCGAAAAGTCAATGACTTTAATTTCGTGATTTTTTATTAGTTGAAACTGACCACACACCAACAGATTGTATGATTTTATTAATTTTTAAATGCATTGTATTTAAACATTTTCATTCATATATAAAAAAAAATTAGTCAATTTTATACGAGTATTTTTACCATATTTTATAGTGACGTCATATCAATTTTTGTTTTTAAAATACAAAATTTATATCAAATCAATTTAAGATTTAACGTAAGATGGATATTGTATTTTATTCTTCTCTATTTTTGAATTAAACAAAATAATACTAAGTAGAATACTAAATAGTACTATACATTCTACTAACGCATTTATAATACTATGACAACATAACATATGAAATCTTTATACTCGAACTTCGGTATGTTAATTGAGTAGGTTTTATTTTTTAAATCAAATTAAAATATGAAAGAAAAATGTAATAATACATATATTAGGTACCATATATTTAAGAAAATATTTTATAATATTATAATTGTGCAATAGACATATTATATATTTTATACAATATAATTATTTCAATATAATAATGTGTTATGTGCATTCTTCGTATGAACTAAATACAGTATTATAATAAATAATAATTGTACATATTTTTTTTAATATTAAATTATTTTAATGTTAATGAATCTAATATAAATAAACAAAAGTGTCCATTGTAATTAAAAAAAAAAAATTAACAGTTTAATACGCAATTAAATTTAATACAATAACATTAAGCTGTGTTTAAAACTATAAATTTATTTTTATATCTTCCATTTTATAAATATTTATATATTATAGTAAAAATATAGATTCGTGCATATTACATAAATATTATAATATTATATTATTTAAAATTCAAAAATTACACTTGTTGATTACAATGTGTGAATGCTACAACGGTTGCCATTATATGCCATTTAGGCGTTATGGTTATATATAAAACAATAAGTTTATTATAGACCAACAAAGTAACAATACATTAAAATAATTATATATATTATAGCGACTTATTCTGATTAAATATTGAAAATTACATATTAAATCTACAAATATTTTGAGTTATAAATCCTATAGGCATGAAAATTATTTTAATTCAAAGGCTAAATTGTTATAATTTTGTTCTATTTCATATAGGTACACGTTGATATTCAAATTTCATTAATTAATTAATATACGTATTGTATTTCTTAAGTATTACCATTATATTATTACTATTACTATTATATTATAGTAATATAATATATGATATAACAATTTACTTAATTACAATCAAAATTAACGTACTTGATTTATATTCTGTAATTTGTATTATTATAATTAAATTAATACATTTTATTATTTATTTATTTAATTAAACACGATAATCCATTAACTTCTCTACTACTTAATGCAGATTTGTAATTTTTAAGTTTTCAGCCATAATTTTAGAATAATATCTATGTTTTTATACGATTTGAAATACGTACATTATATCTTCTTCTGATTTTAATTGACATCATTTTAAAATTGATTTCATTATAATTTCGAATATAATTTTTTTTTATTGTTTTTTCAGTTATAATTTTTATGGAGTTCTCAGAATCTGATGTAAAACTGAAAATCGCATCGTCATTAACAATAGAATTTTTGTCAGTTATATTTTTAGTATCATTTGGTCTTAAATATTGCGTTTTGTTATTGTTCGAATTGTAAAGGGTATTGTTGGGAATAATTCCTTCAATTGATGTATAATTATCAAATGGATAAAAATCATATGTAGATGTATTTTCTTCTGATGAATTATATGCATCGTAAAAAACATTATTATCTTCTGTCGTAATATCTGCATTAGTTATATTATTATCACTAATCTTACGATTTTTGTTCATAGGTGTTTTATTCAGTAAATCGTGTATTTCTGAAGAAGAATTCGTAAATTTACTTTCATTTAGAATACTATGAGTCCGTGTCTTCGAGTCAATAGAGTTAGTTTTATTTTCCCGGCTTATATTTAAGGAATTTAATATTTTAATATTTGCAGAAAACACTAAGGAACCGTAATTTCCGAGTATACGATTTATGGGTTGAGTTTCATTTGTTTCCGATTTTAAATTATCCATAATCAAATCATTACTTGACTGATCACTTATAGGCATAAATTCAAATAATACTCGTATTTCGTCCGTTTCATTACACAAATATTTTTCATTTAACAACAATACGGTACCAGGTGGATATATTCGAATAGCTTGACGTTGACTCCGAATATTATTTTGATATTTAGTTGGTAAATTGTTGTTTTTTACCTAAAATAATATAAATTATTAACAAAACATATTTTCTTAGGTACAAAATTCGTATTGGTTTTACAATAACGTGTCTTTTTTTTATTTATTGATTTTCACGATTAGCATTTGATTTCAGTAGAAAATAACGTCTAGTTTATACTTTATTTAGGTCAATAGGAAAACTAAAAAAAAAAAAAAAAAATGATAAAAATACAACATTTTTTTACGAAAACTGAAATTTCGGCGAATTAGATTTCAATATTTCACGATAACTCAGGCAATATTGCCTGCGAAAATAGTCATAACTTTTTAAATAATATTCATGCAGTTAAATAAAATATGTGGCATCTTGCTGAGAACATGCCTTTTTTTATTTGTGCTATATAAGGTGTTAGGAAAAAAGATTTTTTTTAATTATTATATAGGTAATTTATACATAAAACCGTAAAAGACCGAAATTGGTCTTTGTTGACATTCACCAATAAATATTAACATTCTCCAGTAAGACATGGTGAATGTATGATATTTTGTATAATAATAATTTTTCGATTACATTCTAATGTTTTAACATATTTTATGAAACTTGTTTGATGGGTGATTATTAATTAAAATATCTAATCTTAATCGTAGTAGTAGTACACCTACTATTAGGTATAAGGTATTACATTTAAATACGGGTTACCATTACGCCACAACAGTTCTATATCCAGAATCCATTTAGTATTTACAAATACATATATAGACATGCAATTTCACAAGAATAAAATTTAAAAAGGGAAGAAATACTGCTGCCGCAAGGATATAGGTTTGCAAATCATAGCGTTTAATTTTAATTAGAATTTGAATGCAATGTTAACCCATTGCATTCGAAAAAACGATTCTGAGCGAAGTTCAGTCAGATAATGTAGGTATTGATTACAATTTTGACATTTTTTATTAAATATTTAAAACGCAAATTTTATCACACATATATAGGTACATATATAGTACATAAATGAACACCTTATAAAATTTTCAAGTGAGTTGTCTTGAAATATTGAATTTGAATTCGTCGAAATTTCAGTTTTTGTGTAAAAATTCTATTTTTTTCGTTATTTTTCAGTCGTTTTTTCTGTTGCATAGGGTCAATTTTGAGAAATCCTAAAAATGATCTTAATTAAGCACAAACTACATACACTTTTCAATGGGAAATATATGCTATTCGTGAAAATTATTTCAGGTAGTAAAAGTTTCTTCAGACATAAAAACAGAAAAAATAAAAAAAGACACATAATTGTAAAACCAATACATTCTTCGCTTCTCTCAGAATCTAAAATAATATAATAATTAATTATATTTATATTCATGATATTGTGACTATCTTTAATTTTTTTTTTTTATTATCGACATTAGATAGTAAATAAATATTAGTCACCAGTAAATATTAAAACTTAAAAATATTCAAAAACAAACATTTTTTGGACATTTACAATTTAGCTTGGTAAAATTCACTAGTGATTGTCGACAATTTACAATATTCGGTCTTTCGTGGTATATACATAATATATAACTAATTAAAAAACTTATTAATATCAATATAAATAATAAGATACTTAAATACCTATTCCAATTTATATTTCACTTTTATAAAAACTAGATTTTTGATTAATAATAAATTATTAAAATTGGTATACCTATTGATTTGAAAAACGGGAGATGATATAAAATAAAAAATACAGGATTATAGCTATGGAAGGAATATTTTTGTAGTTTAATTCATATTTGAATGCAATGATAAATTATCGCATTAAAAAAAAACGATTATGACCGAAGTTATACTGATGATAATAAACTATAGATACTAATTTAAAACATTAAAATATGAAATAAATAATATTTTATATTTTTATAACTATTGATAAATTAAAAAATATGACCTAAATAAAGCAACCCAACTATAGATGACATATTATGTAATTCTCTAATGAAAATACATACTATATTCCAGGTATTCAGACCAGATTTTTTATAACCTCAAAGAATATGTTCAGATATAAAAGACACACATCATTGTAATACCAATAAGGAATAATACATTCTTCGTTTCACTCAAAATCTAAAATATATAATATATGAACTCGTACATTAGATTACTACATTGTTTTTACATAACTTTAAATTCATTTTTAATATTCTCATGATTCATGAATAGTTAATATAAAATCGTAAAATTAATATTGCACTTAATATTGATAAAACTTGATGTTTTATCAAATTTTAAATTTTATTCGTTTTTAAAGATAACGAAATTATATACCTATTTCAAACCACTGGAACTATTCTAAAAGATAATATATTTTTTATAATAACTAATAAAGTAGTAACTAATAATATAATGTTACACAAGCATAAAAAAAATTATTCATTGTACTTAATTTTAAATTTAAATTATAATTATTTTCAATAAATATATTATATGTATATTTACTTGTATAAAATAAAACGTCATAATGAATATCGCTGACCACATATCCAAATTTTTCATGATTTCTGAAATGAAATATTTTGTGTATTTTGTAATTTGCACTTTCCTATCACACTTAATTCTGAAAAGAAGTGCCGATATTGAAACTTGGTCTCCATTTATATAAGAAAATTTTCTACGTGATTTAATGATAACATCTACAATATGAGTAAATAAAAATTTAACCAAAAACATCATCCGTTAAGATTTGGATATAAAACGTGATATATTCTTTAATTATTGACCTGAACGTGTTTAAGACAATGGATATAATTGTATTTTAAATTTTCTACATATCTAAAAGGGATTATTTAATTAATATTTTGATTAATATGTATCTAACTCATATATGAAAACAATGAAACATTAGTTATTAAAATATTTTCTAATTATTATATGTGTACCTACATAATATGTGTATTGTAATAATTGAAAACAAACTATTATAGAAATATTACATATAAAATCAATTTTGTTTTTCATCAAATAAAATTTAACAAGACATAATATTATGCTCAAAACAATTTACCTTATATGTAACATATGTATAAATAACATTTATTATACTATATTGTATACAGAGTGACGAGTGTTATATTATTTCCATGTAAAACGAAGATTTTTAAATGTCGTTTTACGAAATAATTATTAGTAAGATATATTATATGTTATTTATATATTCTTGCTTTTTGAATTTAAACATTTAACTTTCTCTCTAATTTCCAAAATTAATTCAATAGTTTAAGTGTTATGTTCCCACCCTATATATTCAATACATATATAGTTTACTTAGTTTACTAGTCTATAATTTAGGCCATTTTTTTCTTTCTTTTTTTTTTTTTGTAACTGATACATACGCAAATATACGTGATATGCATCTTGAATTGAAAATTGAAAGTATAATAATTTATTAATGAAATCGTGAGGTATTATTATTGAGTATTTTTATGTACCCCAATATAATAATATGTAAAATAAATACTTAATGCAAACACAGGTAAAACAAAAATTGATTAAAATAAAAATAGGTAAATATTAAAATACAGTACCTATAGTGAATAGGTGAATATTGTTAAATTGTAATATTTTTATTTGTTAGTTTAGATTATAAAATTAATGTAAACAATTGTTGTAATTTTTTTAGTATTAGCTATATTCTATATAATTATTGTGTATAATAATGTGTAATTACCAAAGAATTGAAAGTTAATATCACTATAAATACAATTTTAATAGCAATAAATTGATATTAATACATATTACGTTGAATTTAATAATAATTATAATTTTATTCATTATTGTTGTTTTTAATACTTCATTGTATAGAATATAGATAATGGCTCTTATCATAGCCACACATATGTTAGTTTATATATGATGTATAATGTATTTAAATAAACTCGTGCGTATCTTATTGGGCGTAAGTACGTTGACCCTTTAAGAAATCATTGTTATGTAAATATCTTACATAAAAAATAATTTATATATAGACAATAGACCAAATGTTTTATGCAAACTCGTTTAAACTTTTTTTCGAAATTACTGCAAGAAACAAAATGTCCGAATTTCTATATAATATGATCTTAATTTAATGATTATTTTTAATTAATTTCAAAACTAGACTTCAACTTTAAATACATTTTTATACTTAAATAATCGAAATCTAGATAGAAATTAATGTTGACCTTATATAATTTTTGTTTTTAAAAAGAATAATACGCACGATTGAAAATTAATATTAACGATGACTGTTTATTATTATTTATATATTGTATGTAAAAATACATATAATAATAATATATTATGTATTATTATTATATATTATAAATAGATACATTCTTCAGTCTTTACGAAGTAGAACACTATTTCACAAACAGATTGCATTTAATTTTATCTCGTTATATTATATAAATATAAGATAATTACAACCCTAAGGTCATATAATATTATGATGTACAATTCTTCAGGTATGGAAAAATTGTTTTCAACCGTGAATATATGAATATACAACATTTTTATTTACAAATTTCATTTTAGAAATAATTTATATTATTACGTATTTATAATAATATTATAACCATATTGTATAAGTATAATATTGTAATAAATAATAAATTTATTTTTTTAAATATTATTAATATATATACGTATTTATTTGCACAGATTATAGATTTGTAGGTATACGTATACCCAGTCCCGGATTAAGTCAGGGGTGAATCCAGGAGGGCCAAGGGGCCACGGACCCCTCCCAGGACCGTATTTATACAAATTGTATACTGTTAAAAACAAAATTACATTATTACGTATAATTATGGTAGTAAAAATTTGTGTTTTTTTGTTATAAAGTTATCCTAAAATTTTCACTTGGCCCCCCCCCCCCCCCAACAAAGTCTCTGGAACCGCCTCTAGATTAAGGAGTAGGTTGAATAGGCTACAGCTTCTATACTGACGTAATATTACCAATAATATTTATTATTATTAATTATTCCGAAGTTAACACTTTTTTTTTGTAAATAATTTATTATAATATATATTTAAATTTATAATTTATATAAATAATTGTGAATAAATGTGGCAACACACAATTGTAAAATTAAAATTAAAACTGATATTATAATATTAGTCATATCATTTGGTAATAATAATTAACGGGCGACACAGATTATTCTAACATGGACCACCACGGCTCAAAAACGACGGACGACTAATTATTATTATTTATCTTACCTTGAAATCATCACCATCTTTTTCCTTTGTATAAGTGTATCCCTTATGAACTAATAAGTTCTTGCCTTAGGCAGTTTTTAAAAAATTCAATCCCATAATTTCATAATGAAAATAAATAAAAAAAAAACTATGTAAAACTGTGTAAAAGTATGTAAAAGCGTCAGTCACAGTAACAGTATACAAAGTATTACCTACCTACTAAATAGAAATTATAAAATGAAAAACTAGTACCTATACTTGAATGCATTGTGAATACCATTAGATAAAAAATAAAGTCAAATGCAATATACAGACGCGATAATAATGAACGGCTGAGTAGCGTATTTAGGATATTTTAAAGGGGGGAGATATGATTGAAAAAAATTTTCTATCCCCTTTCCCCATTCATAATATTTATAGGTGGATATTATCAATTTTTAATAACTATATTATATATAAAACTTTTATTGTTTTTTAAATATATTTTATAATACAAATTCAACTTTTCTAGGTTTTTTGATATTTCATTAATTACTTCTTCCGCGTCCAATTTAAAGTCCCTATGGATGGACAGCATGTCAGCATTGCAACGCCATTTATTAATTAAATGGCATTTAACCGACTACAACAATAATATATACAATAAAATATTATACGTTATGTCAACATGTCACGTGATTTTTACTATCTAACAAGTATATCGACTTACATCAGTATGCCTCCAAATATATCATACCATGAAAAAAAAAATTTAATATCAAATTTTCTAAGCATGTTGCATGTAGCAATCAATTAGTATAATTCAATAATAATATTGTTACAACTATCACTATGAAATATTACTATTAACTGATAATATAATAAATGACATAAAGAACCATAACGTTCTCATGAGTAGGAACAGACTTTACTCGTTGTCAGATATATTGACGCGTTCGTTAACCTTTTCAGTTTTCAGTAGGTATAATTAATATTTATTTTCGATTTTTGTTTTGTTTTTTTTTTTTTTTTTGACCGTTCAACGCAGCACGCTAGAACGGTTGTTTATTATAAATTTATGAAAATTAACATGGGAACCCACGTCCCGCCGTATGAGACCATTTTTGGTTTATTTTTTTTTTTAGTATCTATATGGCTATATAGATACTAAAAAAAAAAATAATAATAACACAATATATAAGTACCTATTACAAAAAAGCTAAGCCTAATAAGACGACGATATTTTGGTCACGCAATATTTGATCGGCGATATTTTGTCGGGATACCTAAAATTAGTTATATTAATTATCAAGGTTGATTATATGTTACAATAATAATATTATCTTATTTTTTTTTTAGGGCTATATTATAATATAAAACAATATTTTATTTTTTAAAAATATTTATCAGTTCGAATATTATATATGTTGCCATGGGATGCAAATTATTATATTAATAACAAAAAAGCAAGGAAAGCGATACAGGTGTGCAATCATAGTGTTTAATTTTAATTATAATTTGAATGCAATGGCGAACCATTTCATTCGAAAAAAACGATTCTGAGCGAAGTTCAATCACATAATGGCCGTTTTTTCGTCATTTTCTTCATAACATTTTCGATTAAACTAAAAGTATAATGTATAAACTTTAAACAGCTATAAATAAAAAATTGAGACTAGAAATTTTTCTTATATTTTGATATGACGTTAAGTAATGTTTAAATATACTTGAGTAAAATTTTCAGCCTTAATGTCAAAAATGCCAATTTTATCAAACATACATGGGGGATTTTCCCACTGGGCCCTTGTCTGTATTTTGGTCAATGGGGGCCCTTTGTCCCATGTTTATTACGATTTATACAATTTTTATCAAAAAACATAACGTCCACATTATTAAATGATTATAAATTATTATATAATATAAACGGCTGTTGTCGACGTATTGTTGTATTGTAGTTAGTGATGTGAGCAGAGAATATTTTCATAGACCGAAGAGAATATTCTCGAAATTGTGAAATTATAGTTAAGTTAATATTTCTATTTTATATAATTTGGGTCTGGATATCCTTGGACGATCATTAATAATTAAAATATGTAAACGTACCGGAAATAATATACAATTAATGTAATATTAGTAATATCTTTATGTAGAACACGACATTAGAAGAAATAATATTTAACCAGAAAATTTTCTAAATTTATACATAAAGTAAAAATTATAATAGAACACATTTGGATATAAAATGGTTTTAGTGAATAATAACAAAGTTGCCATCATCAGTTCAAAACACCGACTGAGTTGCAAATATAGAGTCTGTGTTTTGCACTGATGATGGTGACTTTGTTACCGAAATACAACGAAAAATGTTACGAAAAATAAAAGTAATTTTTTTGTGGATTTGGGTTTTTATTTATTTAAATATATTATCCACAAGTCAATACTTAAACTATAAATAATATATAATATGTACATAATTATTATTATTATTCCAATTTCTAGTTATGTCCGTAAACATGTTTGGGTAGAGTTAAAATATTTATGATTTGATGAATAATATCTCGATTATTATGTGAATTGTATTTTTAATAATTTATAATACCTATAGAGATAGTTTTATAAAGTTTTGGCGTCTCGGTTTCCTATAATTGAAATACCACTTTCCGCTTTATATGTTATGATTATCATTGTCATTTTTCTACCTATAGATTATAGTAGGTATAAGTTATAATTATAACATAATAGTACCTATAATACACAAAAATATAAAACAAAATTTATTTTTAAATGGAATGGACCCTTCATAACTGATAAGTGATAACACACAATACACTAATATCATTGTTTTGCACATAAGTGATACCTAACTGAGAATATTATTTTTTTTTATTATATATTTTTTTATTTTCTTGTACATTGTACAACGTATAAGCTATAATTAGACTGTATGAAAAATCAATATTCACAAAAATAAAAAATCGACAAATAACAAATGTAGGTATTGACATTATCAAGTTTAAACGGTAATAAAATAAACTATTAATCGAGTATGCTCTGAATAGACGTATTTGTGAGATTCGATATTCAAAAATATAATTTCAAAAAAAATTGTTCAATTTGTTGAAATTCGAAATTACCTTAATTAAGTACAAACTACATCCAATTTGCAATCGAAAACATGCAACATTCGTGAAAATTGGAGCAATTTTTCGGGTAGTAAAAGTGTTTTCAGACATAAAAACAAAATAAATTGTACATATTAACAACACAAATATCGATGTATTTAAAAAAAAAAAAAAAAAGATGAGCTGATACTCCTGCCGCACAGGATATAGGTGTGCGAACCATAGCGTTTAATTTTAATTATAATTTGAATGCAATGATAAACCATTGCATTCGAAAAAACGATTCTGAGCAAAGTTCAGTCAGATTATAATTTTCGTTTGAACTAAAAATATCAACTTAAAACAGCTATAAAAAAAAATTGAGATCAGGGATTTTTCTAATATTTTAGTATGATGTTAATTAATATGTAAGTATACTTCAGTAAAATTTTCAGACCTTAATACCAAAAATTGACAATTTTATCACACATTATATACGTAAAAACGTGAATTTTACGAAATATTCGAAGTCCTATATTTTGGAGAAAAATTAATGTAACGGTTTTACCACATATACATAGTAGCTATGTGAATACCCAAAAAAAATTTCAGGTCGCTATCTTAAAAATTGCTTGAGTTATCGTGAAATATAGAAATTGAATTTGTCAAAATTTCATTTTTCGTGAAAAATGCCGCTTTTTCGTCATCTTTTCGAAGTTTTTTCTTCCTCTTAGGGTCAATTTTGAGAAATTTGAAAAATGACCTAAATAAAGTACCAACTAGATCCACTTTGCTACCGGAAACATACCCTATTCGTGAAATGTCTTCAGAATAAAAAAAAAAAAAAAATCACACATCATTGTAAAACCAATACATTCTTCTCTTCGCTCAGAATCTAAAAGGTAAATGATTTTTATTACATTAGTTTTTAATTTAAATGTTAAATTATAATAAATCGTTATAACTTGGGCACAATATTATTTTATTATTTATCAATATTATCCAAATGCAAATAAATTACATTGAATAATAATAAATTCGTAAAATAACAATGATAACAACGATATGATTACATGGATGATATGATTACATTTTAATATGTAACACACGTTTATGGTAAATATATTTTGTGTCTCTATACCTATATATACGTGAATATGTTATCGAAGACGTAGACACATTTATTGTGCCAGTTATAAAAAACGAAACAAATAAATAAAAAACAGTAAACCGTAAAATACATATTATCGTTACAATAATATCATATTGTGTACAATTGTTCAAATATAGAATTTACGAAATAAACGGTTTTGTTATTATTTTTTTAACCGCATACGTAAATGAGTGTAATTGATACGTTAAAAAATGATAATAATTGTTATATTATTAATATATTATAACAAACACGATGAAAATGTACGTCATCGAAAAACCGTGTTCAACCGTATTTGAAAAAATTTCAAATATTTTTGTTTTTTACTTATAAGTTCCCATCTCGAAAAAAACGACATAACGGCGAAAAGAAATTCTAACAAATTTTGAAAATCATCTTTAAACTAAGAAACTAACAAATTTATTATATATACATGTCGACATGCAGATTGCTAATTTGTGCTGTTGAATTCATAAGGATTAAGGGTGCATAGAAATCATGCAGAAAATTATTAAAGAGCGATGGATTTTTCATATTTTAATATTATGTATAAGTATAAGGATGAGAATAATATAATTATTATTTCATCTGGTTAAAAATATTACCGATCGTTGGTCAAAATACGTTATTCGACGTAGCATAGAAAATAATACAGACGGGTATTATTATAATAAGCGAAATGACGATAAAACGTGAAACGTATAATAAACAAACGTGTGATTTTGTAATCCATATTTTCGCCGGATAATATTTTCTGAAATATATAAGAAAAAAATTTCGTGTTGATATCTCTCGCGTATTGAGCTAATGGAGAGGAGACATCACAATCGACTCAAGTCCTATGTACGAATATAATATTATTGCATATAAATAATATCGTAGCCCGGATTGTGCGTATATAAATTATTATATTGAAGAATGGCCTTGTGGTATTGACTTTTGGAAAAAAAAAATTGAAGTTTTGTGTGGAAAATCTCACGACCCCTACTGTGATATGGAAAAGTAAAATATGTCCACCGCATAAGTTGGCGTTAGACACCCTCGTTTTTTCTTATTTTTACGCCAAAGGAATAGGCGGCGTGGTGCAGGGGTGACCTGATCGGAAGTATAAACGGTAATATCATTCCGGAAGAAATCCTCGCAGACCGGAAAAACGAGGTAGGTACATAATAATATCGTGTTCGCGTCGTTTTCCGTAATTGCAATATTGCCGAGCCACGCGGCGAACCGCATCTGGACGATCGTCGGCCGCGACACCCCGTTGCCCCGCTCGTCGACGTGACTGCTTTATTGACGTATATGCTCGGCGCACTCAAAGCTTCCCCTCTCTCTCTCTCTCTTCCTTTCCCGATCACCATCACGACTTACACGCACTCACCATCACACCTCCCCGCGCGTTCTTAAACGCATACAAACATCAGCACACGATAATACAACGTTAATATTATTATTATCGCTTTCGACGTCGCGACGCGTCCTTCTTTGCCGGTTTCGTATACAAAAGCGCAAACCGAGAGCCGTCCAGCCTCCAGCGTGCCGCCGTCATCCTTTGACCATAACGTTATAATATATACAGTGTGTTATAGTTATATTATACACATTACGTATAATATTATTGATATGACAATAATAACGCGCAATGATAACCGTACACGTGCGTGCATACCGCCTTACGCGCCGGCGACACAGGGGCGACACACGCAATCCGTTGGACAAATATTTGCTTATTATGACGTCGTCTCACCGGCCGTCGCCATCGCGCGCGCACGCCCCGAGATCGTTACTCGACGTTATATAAGTGTTATTTTTCGCTTTTATAGTTATACACCTAATATATAATATTATGATAATCTAGCGATACAGCGAAACCTTTTCTAAAACCGCATTTTAATAATAATAAATAAAATTTTATATTATATTTGATATTATGTTTGATATTATGTTTTACGTATAAACATAATATTATAGCATAATAATAGCTATAATATATACGTATAATAATATATCACGTAAATTATAATAATATTATGCAGACGAGATCGCGATGCGATTGAAAAAGGGGAAGGCGTACCGTACCTACCGTGTACCTACCGTGCAAGTCGCTTGCATATAGCGTATGCGTGCACGAACGTGTGTACTTTGACGCCACGTTGCCGATACGCGATGCCGAACCGACAACGTGGCGCGCACGGCTGCGCATTGAGCACAGCAGCTTATAATATTATTGTTATAATAATAATATATTAGGTACCTAGTCATTGCGATCGTCGCCGGCTCGCCGCCCTCGCTATCGCTCGCGCCGTTACTCACGGCGGCGATATTTATTGCAGCCGCCCGCCGCCCTGTCACTCACAGGCACAGCGACAGCGCTTACCGTCGCCCGCCAGCGACAATATTATTATTTTTCTTATTAATTTTCAGTATTTGGTATTTTTCTCTCTGCGACCCACCAACAATCGTTCCACGCTTGGCTCGTAAAACGGACGAACGATCGTTTTGGCCGTATATTATTTAGTGTACTCGTATTTTAAGCATCTCGAAAAACATTAAAAATGTATTGTCCCAAAATTTGTATTTATTTGTTATAATCCGAATAATAAATAAAAAAAAAAAAAAAAAAAAAATAGGACGTTGGTCGTCTTGAATTTTTCACTTTTCGGTTATGGCGGATCTAGGATTAATGTTTAAGAATACGACGTCGTATTATTTTTTTTTTTTTTTTTTTTTTGATCAACGCTCGACGAACAGGATAAATAAATTTATTATAATAATATTACGCGTATTTATTATTTTATATTTATCCTCGCGGGACTTGTTGCGCGAACGTTTCTCGTTATAATTATTATGAGATAATGTCGCGCCGGAGGAACTCGACGACGACGATATTATTATTACTATAATACACTTTTTATTGTGTACGCGGTTTATATAACGCGACTTGAACGTAATAAACGCACTCTCGATTTATGCGTTTGTACGAAAAAACAAAAAAACGCCGAAAAATTACGCATTAAGAATATACAGAAAAAAAAAAAATTATAACCAAATCGGTTGGTCGGTTTTCTCATGAAAATAATTTTTAAAATGTACAATTATTTCATAGAATAATACGCGTTATTATTTTATTAATGTTTCAATATTGTGTGTACGCCCATGAAAATTCTTATATAAAAAAAACACATAAAACATAGGGATTTAGACGTTTTTTTATACTTCCAACGTGTTACGATCGATCTAGTTATGCGATAAGGGATCTGAAAACGGATTTGAATTCGTTAGAAAGTCTACTTCAGATCGACTTTCCCACTTTTTTGAAATTTCCTTCTCATTGTTGTGTTGAAACGAATTTTATTTAAAAAATTTATAAATATTCAATTTTCGAAGAATTTAGGACAAAAAAGTGGAAAAGTCGATCTAAAGTAGACTTTCTAACGAATTCAAATCCGTTTTCAGATCCCTTATGGCATAACTAGAACGTTGGAAGTAGAAAACGTCTAAATCCCTATCTTTTATGTGTGATAGACAGAGAAAGAAAATCCACGCTTCGAATCCACTTAACATTTTCCCTCCCCCCATCACAGGCGTTCGGTTTTCACGACGCGTCCAGTCGTCAATAATTCTCGTGAACTGTATCTAATGTACCTAATATTATTATAAAACCGCTCTCGAAACGTGAAATCTACATACCATTACCGATGTTACCATAATATTATATTATACTCGAACGCGGTTATAATATTATAATATACCTAGGTCGATCGATAAACAAAATAATATACAGTTGCATGTTGCATCTATTTTATATATTAATATTATATATATATTATAAATTTATAATATACTGTGCAATATAAACGATTTTTCTATATTGGCTAGACGATGGAATACACTGCAGCATAATATAGAAAAAAAAATTCTCAAATATTTATTATACGCACGCGAAAATATATTCATTCACCCTATAATAATGTATTAAAAACCCATTACGTGTAGCAACTTCCAACTATATATTATAATATACGTAGGTAATTTTATATACTGCAGGGATAGTTATAGACCAGAGGATTATATAGGTAGTATATATATATATATATTATAACTATAATATAATAATAAAATATTGATGTACAGAGGTATAATCATTATTTTATAACGTCGTATAACTCTATGACTTTGAAGAAGAATTTTTTTTCTTTTTTCTATATGGGGGTACCTTATAAAAAATATATTTATTATTAATTAAATCCCTCTTTCAACTCGTAGTTTCTACACACATAATACTCGTACACTGTCATCGTATAATAATAATACGGTATATTATTATATACCTGTATAACAGAATATTACATCAAAGTTCGAAAATGCATCACATAATACATGAAATATATATAGGTATATATATGATTATCAACGTATAAATTAAACCGCACGTGGGTACAGTATACCGCGTTAGGGCGTATCGCATGGGTACATATTATATTATATATAGACTCTGTATATAGTTGGACATTAACATTTTAAAATTTAATTATTTTAAAATCGATAACGCGGATAAAACTATAATATTCATTACTATGTTCTGCAAAATGTACAATATCGATACGACAATATTACAATTGCATATCGTATATTATAATATATAGTTGGAATTGGAATTATAATATCTAGTATATATAGTTTGTTCAATATACCACGTTTATGGAATACATACGTATATTAACAATAACGCAGTATTAATATTTGAACGACTAAAATATTATAAATAGACATAGTTATAATATTGAGAGTTAAATAATTAGGATAATCAAAGACATTAAAGAATATCAAATACAAATAGTACGCGCGTATCAAAAAATATCTACTAATAGTCAAGTTGTAAGTTTAAAAGTCACCCGAATTCGGATTCCGAATATATATTATGGAAAATTGGAAACAAACGAAAATTAATAATGTATCATATATAAGTGTATATTTATTATATTCGTAATGTAGACGGGACTAAAATTTTATTCATTTTCCTATTTCACTTTAAGCTGAATCCGTTGTAATTTTTCTAAATTATATAGACAACTGGATGAGATATATTTTGTTCGCCTGAAAATACCTACCTATATCATAAATATGAATAATTAATGTCTAAAATATAGTATCTATAATATAAATGTAGATATATTTTAAACAAGTATCTATTTATAATAATTTACCATTAATAAATAATATATAATTTCTTATTTTATAAATATATTATTATTATATTATATATATATTTTATATTTATATTTATTATGAAATAATATGTATAGCAAAAATTTAATTATGATAATGAATATAATATAATATCTTTATAAATATGATAAAATATAAATTTATTTATTTATTTTTTTTTTTTAATTTGACAGGCATTAGTAGTTATCAACACGGAAAATTGATGGAAGCCCATACAATTTATAGATAATAGCTCGATATTTAATCATAAATCATTTTTGATATTACCTATATAATATACAGCTATATACCTATATACTCATCATCATTATTTTAGAGACAGTTTTTTACATTAATTTCCGTTTATATATTATTTGAGTTTTAACTGTAAAAAAAAAAAAGAGCTGATACTTTACTACTGTCTACTACCTACTACCTACTTCTTTGGAAGGGATACAACAATACAAGTGTAAAGAGTATATTGTTGAATTTTAATCAAAATTTGAATGAAATGATAAATCATTACATTTGTGAAAACAATTTTGAGTGAAGTTCATCAGATAATATATATGTATTGATTAAAATTTTTACATAAATTATACAATCTTTACGTTCAATGTGCCCATAAAACATCTAAATGAGTCAGCTAAATACTAAAATCTGACAGTAGTTCGATCAGAATCATTTTTCCAATGTAATGATTTAACATTGCATTCAAATTTAAATCAAAATTCAACACTATCTTCTTTACACCTGTATTCCTTCCACAGCGGTATTGCAGCTCTTCTTTTTATCCTTTAAACAGCTATAAAAAAAAATTGAAACTTGAAATTTTTCTAATATTTTATGTTAAGTAATATGTGAGTATACGTTAGTAAAATTTCACATCTTAAAACCCAAAATTGCCAATTTTATCAAACATTATAAATTTATAAAGTTAAAAACGAGAATTTTAGGAAACATTCAAAAATCTTAAATCAGTGTTATATTTTCTCAAATAGTAAACCATTGTATAATGGATAATAATAAATAAGTATCTATGTGAACATTCAATAAAATTTTCAAGTCTCAAGTTTAAAATTGTTTGAGTTATCGTAAAAATATTGAAATCAATTTCGTCAAAATTTTAGTTTTCGTGAAAAATGCTGTATTTTTATCATTTTTTGGTAGTTTTTCCTATCACATAGGGACTATTTTGAAAAAATCGAAAATGACCTAAATAAAGTACCAACTAAATCTACTTTCCTACCGGAAACATATACTATTCGTAAAAAATAAGAACATTATTTCGGGTAAAAAAAAGTGTTTACATAGATAAAAAAAAAAAAAACATCATTGTAAAACCAATACATTTTTTTTCAAAATAATTTTATTCAAAAAAATATATGTCCTACTATAGTAATACCTATAACCTAAAAAAACATTAAAATATACAAATATATTGTATCTTAAAAAAGCTTTTTTTAAATATTAAATAATACATTTTAGTCTCCACTGTTAAAACGTATAATTGGTAGGTAGAAATAAACAATATTGATTATTGAAACAAATACAAATCAAATGAACACAAAAAAATGTATAAATACAACGCGTTTTTGTAACTAAGATCGTATATTCGTATGAAATTTTCAATAATTCAAACATTGAAATTAAATATATACGAAAAACAAATATTTAGTAAATAACTTGCATAAAAAAATCTGTAAAATAAAATTTTTTTAGAATATAAATACGTTTTAAATGTACAAACAAAATGTTATGTTTTTACTTTCAATTTTATATTATAAAATCAATGTAAGTCCTTATTGATGAATCAATAAATAAACATGTATTTTAAAATTTAATACGAAACTGAGAAACCATTTATTATTATTTTAGAATATAAACAAACAGAACAATTAATATTTTCGTCCTAAATAGTACATTTATATAACGTGATACACATTGTTATATACCTGTGTTTTTAATTTTTATCATTTTTCGTACACATCTTTAAATATATTATTTACTAATATAAGTATACCTATTAAACAAGTAAGATATTTATAATCAAATTTTATGTAAAATATATAATATATATACCTAATAAAAAATGTAATATGTACTTTTATTATAATGGCAATTTAAGTTGCAGAATCTTTGGTTCTATCGTTATTTTTACCCTGCAATACCAATATAAAAGCTCGTTTCTAAATTAAAAATTTTATGAATAATAATCATAAATGAATAATGAATTAATTATAAATTTTATAAAAATAAACAATAGAGCTATTTTCGACGTTTACCCATCCACCATGTCAACTTCGTCATATTTTTCGGAATGATGCAAATATTCCAAATAAATAATAAAATTATAATTTTATATAATTCCGCGTGAATAATAAATATTATAATGTCTCTACTATTATATATTATTATTAACTAGGTTTATATTCGACAATAATTAAATAACAAATTACGGACGAACTAAACAACGGTACAATTTTTTTTATACTTATTTATAAATTATAATATTGGTATATTGTATTGTATTGTATTAAAAAAATATGGACATAATATGTAAATAATATTATTAAATTATTATGCACACATACCGAACTCGCGTTTTATTATTTAACTGATGTCATACACAATTGGTTTACTTTTTTTCAATCGGTTGGCACGCATATAAAGAATACTAGCGAAATATAAATATATAATATGTATTAGGTAATGATATTGTTCAATAATAATTAATAATGCATAATAATTTACAACATAATATAATTTAATTATCTTAGCTCTTATATATTTTGTTAAACAAACCAACTATTAAGATAAATTTCCATTTTTTTTTAATATAATTATAATATTAAGTTATATTAAAACATATATATAAATATTGTAACTTACTACTTCAAAATTAATATTAATTGAAATGTATAAATGTAAAATACGGTTTATTACTTAATAGGAAATAAAATATTAAAACGAATTTTATATTTAAGAGCAATTAACACCCTTTTTAAATTTAGCACAGATTACATTTTATAATTACATTTTTTAATTACATTTTTTAATTATTAATTATTTTAATCATTATTTTATTAATTATTTGAAATTAATAATGTATACCTAGTAAAATCATATTATCTTCTTCTCCTCTTCTTCTACTTCGCCTTCTCTCCCAACTATTTGAGGTCGGCCACCTATAATAATATAATATTCGAAAATATTATACATTTATACCTAATATCCATCTGCCTAAATAATGGCCTAAGGCCCTAATAAAAACATATTTTATCATAATTTAAAAATGTATTATAATAATTTGTATTATTGATACTAACTAAAATTATTTATGATAATAATTAACTATAATTAGGGGAAGTATACATACATTGTAATTACCTACGTTAATACAATATAATATATGATGAACTGTTAACGCATTAACGGTATAGGCCAGTTAACGCGTGCGGCCCACGGCTAAATTTTTTGCGGCCTGTGGCTACCAATATGAATGGACAAAATAAAACAAAAAATTATAACATATTTATTTTATGTCACAACCAAGACCGTATCTAGATTTTTTGGGGGAGTACTAAATTTTGAAAAGAATGAAAATAATAATATTTTTTAATTTATACTGTACTTTTTGTGTTCGTAAAGAATAATAAAATTGAAAAATTTGTATAATATATTTTTTTTCATTAAAATATGTTTGTGTACGGGGCCGCATAGTTAACTATTCAATATATTTGGCCCACTTTATACTTTGAGTTTGACATGCCTGGCGTATCATCAATCTGTATAATATAAATTTAAAATTGCTGAAATTAAGTCATTCCAACTGGAAAATACAATTTCATCCTTTGAATATAAATTTTAAATAAAAAAAAATTATACCGTTAGTTTCTTAATCATATCTATAACCTATATATTCTGTATATACAGTTTTACACAATATTAAGGTGAAACGTTGAATTATGAGGTCACGGATTTAAAATTCTTAATAGTATAAATGATGGATCGAATAAGAGATTTTAATACGGCATAAAAGATGCTCGTTAAAATTTAAAATGTGAATTTTTATTTTAAAATTATATTATAAAACTATAATAAGTAATTTAATTGTGTAAAAGCATCAAACCAATTAATATAATTGTAAATAACATGTTTTATTTTTTTCAACAATCTGTATTTTCTAAAAATTATATACTAATTATCACAAATCATTTAACGATATTTAATTATTTAATCGCGATCTAACCTCATATTATAATATGTAACTACCATTCTACATAATACGTATACAAATATGAAATATCTTTAATTCATTACGATTAATCAGATATACTAGCCTCAAACGATGTAACCTTATATCGCCAAATGATATAATTATTATTAAATTATAGACGGCAAATATGAATAACTATTACCTATTATTAATAACTATCGTACAATTTTAATATAGGTACATGCGTATAATTTTATTGTTTAGACAATCTGGCCAGACACAAAGCAACAAGGCAGATGCTGCAGCCACACAACGTGGATCTGTCAATTGTCTGCTGCGTCACATCTGTTTTTGATATAAAACAAGATTAGGTTAAATTATTATTATTATTATTATTCAGGGGCGGATCCAGTAGGGGGGCGATCGGGGTTATCGCCACCCCGTTCACTAAAAAAAAATTGAATTTAATAAAGTTATACGTCAAAATTGCGAAAGCAAAATCACGAATGTAAATTGAGCGAATTATAATATATGCGAAAACAAAATGAGCGAAAACTAAATCGTAATCATTATATACCGAAGAAATATCGAATAAAATTTACGTGATAAATATTTTATATAATGCAAATAAATAAATTATAATAATTATTACCTAATATTATTTATTTATAATTATAATAATATATATTTTTGAATTTTTTTAAAAAAAAAATACAATTATTATATTTTCGATTATATTGTAATTCGCTCATTTTACATTCGCGATTTTGACGTTTTACCATTTAATATAATATGGATTCTGCATATCTAATATAATGCATTCTAATATAAATATTATTATTATTATTATTATTATTATTATTATTATTATTATTATTA
>JAIUCT010000013.1:2535417-2591687 GCA_021307375.1 Tetraneura akinire | reverse complement strand
AAATTATGTACATTCTATGGAAATTATGTACATTCTATGGAAATTATTAAGTTTTGTTTTTGTTGTTGTTTTCCATATTTATTCGTAAACAGATTATGAAATTGGTTTAAAAATCCATTATACGTAATAGGTATATTTTTCTATCATCTAAAAACTAAAAAAATAGGATGTTTATAGTTGTATATTTTTATAGTTCAATTACCTCGTGTTAGGTAACTATTTATAGATTTTTCTTATTTATTTATTATTTTATCATACTTATCATAAGTTAATAGTACAAATTTACTATAATACGTATTAATTACTGTACAATTTAATGTCCTATAACTTAATATATAAAGTTAGAGAATTATAATCTAATTACGAGTTTTCCAGACCTATTAACAACATTTCTTACATTGCCAAATACCAGTAACAGTAGCCAGTGCAGAAAGGTCATTTTCAAAGCTCAAATTAATTAAAAGCTACCTTAGAAATACTATGTCTCAAACACGTTTGAGTGGTCTCGCAATGATATCAATTGAAAATGAACGCGCCAAAAAGTTGAACGTGTCAGCATTGATAAAGTCATTTGCACAAGATCGTAGCAGAAACAATTATTTTTATTTAATTTGTAAAATAAATTTGTATATTATATTTATTGACTTCTTGTTTACTTAATACATTAATATCCTTTTTTAAAATTTCCAATATTAGTATTATACAACTATTCATTAGGGCTAATAAAAATTTTACCCGCGGGCCTCAAAGATTGTAGTTCCGCCACTGTATAACACGCTGTATAATAATTGCACTACAATCCGAGATTTATTGCAGCATGTGCAACCGAGTACATACTTATATCATCGATGTTGTTGTCGTTTTCATTATTTTTTGGTACCTACTCGAATACACTCGTAGTCGACGTATACAGAATGTTCGAAATTTTATATTACCTACAATATTGGTGAAAAATATAAATTATTATTGCATTATATTATTATATACCTAATAAAGATTACCTGCTCACGTGGAAGCCCGTAGAATATTTATTAGGGGGGCATAATAAAATTAAACGCTAAAATATACTTAAGTAATACAAATTTTGAAGAATTATGAATACCTGCATTAGGATATATACCTAGTTCTTTTTTCTGCGTTGATATTAAATTTATAAACCTATACTAGACAAAACATCGATAAAATATTTATATAATCATTATTAATCAATAATAAAATTCAAAATTATATTTGAAATTTTAAAGTCCAGGTGAGGGCAAATGCCCCGTCTTTCCCCCCTTCCGGGCGCCCTTGCCTGCGCATTATTTTTGTATCTTGAATGCGTGATCAACCCTAAGTTAAAACGTAGCTATATCTACAATTTAATTCAATTATTGAATGTACGCAATATATTATGAGGGTAAAATAAATAATATTCTTATACAGGGTGGCGGAGCAAAAACGATAAATCACGTCTATAAAATTGTAATCTTAGAATTCAAAGTTTATGAAAATTATAATTAAAATTTTTAAATGAAACCAAATAAATATTTTAAATAATAAAAACCATAATTGTATATAACCCACATAAGTATTTAAGTGTATGAATACACGAGTATTTTTTTTAAATTAAATTAAAAAACACGAGATAGATAGGTAAAAAGTTTTTGTTCCCGACAAGCAGGGTGCAACATTGTATAAATATAACATATAATAATTCCATGTTATTTTTCATTACTATTTTTTTCCCCTATTATGACATTTTATTTTATAACTCTACGAGCACTAGAAGATTTACATATACAATTTCAAACAAATTTCTTTATTTTAATCATTTTACAATAGGTATACGTTATTTCTAAATTTATTTTATTTTTTTAATACTTTCATTATTAGAAATTATATTTAAATATAAAAATACCCATATCTGCATGTATCTTTATTTAACTGCATATTATTTTTTGTTACTTCTTATTTGTACATACCTACATATTATACCTAGGTATACAACCGTTCAAATATAGTAAAATTATATATACGCATATAATATATCCATTTATGTAGTTAGGTATTGTTTGTAAATATTATGATGAAATTTCTCTTTATTTTGTGTAATTATATAGTTAGACCACGAATTTAACTGTACACATATATAATATTATTTCACCGTAATATCACAAGTATTATTTCCAAATAATAATAAAAAAAAAAAAACTGTTTTAACTACTATAATATGTTCACTAAACCCAGTTGGTCATATCTGTATTTATTATAAATTTATAATAATAGTACATTGTATTAGAAATTATTTAAAATTTAAATTCATCGTTCATATATTTTATAGGTAGGTACTTTATAATATAAATAGTATATAAGGTAGGTATATAAATTTTATTTTTAAAATAAAATAGTAATAAACTTATAGGTACCTACCTATAATTATAGTTATATTGTATATACTTAGTACAAACGATGATAAATCAAAACTATTATATAGGTTAAAGAGAAATGACTTCTATTCAGGTTACGACCTCGGAATCCTTATAGTCCACGTACTGGCCATTTGCCTAAATGATTTTGAAATTTATTTAATGGTGCCAAACATTAAAATTATTAAAAATAGAAAAATATAATTAAATATGGATTGATTATTAATTATTATAATAAATTTAACCTACCTATATGCTTAACTGGACATTCTTGAAAACAAATAAATCCATATATATGATAATGATAAATACATAATACACTAAATAGTTTCAAAAAAATTCAGCTAAATTATATCTCAATAAATTAATTTATAAAATAGATAGATTAGATTAGATAACATTATTAACGGTAAGGATTACTAATTATTATATCTATTAGGTATATTTTCGAAAATATATACCTATTTCATATCAATTATTACAATAATTTAACTACTTACCTATTGAATAAACAATTACATTATTTTAATTTATATTTTATTTACATTTTATACATTATTTAACTTTTTTAAATATTTTTCATAATAATTCAGTAGGTAATTATAAAGATTTTAATACGATCATAATTATAACGAATAATTAATTGCATATAATAATAGTAATATAAATATTTTATACTTTTGATATATATATTTTTTTTTTTACTTATTTATTGATACTAGATAAAAATTAAAACAACTTACATTTTACCTTTTAGATTTAAAATAAAATAAAACAGACAAATATAATTGTTTTATTTTTATATTATTTATTAATGTTTATCTAATAAAAATTTAGGATTTTTTTTTTATTCACGATATATTATTCTTGTCTCCTTTTTGTACATTTACTAACAGATTTTATTCATTCATTTATATAAAATAATATTAATAAATACGTTATCAAATTATTATCTTCCTTGTACAAACATACTCATATAATAATATCTAACATATTTAATTCAAAAATATATTATTATAATTTATAACTTTTATATAAGGACAATTAAAATATAAATTTATAGCCTTAATAAACACATATAGAATTACACATTTAAAAGTAAATATTGACAGATATACATATCAAAGTAACATGTACCAAAGTATACAGTTCAAATACGATAAAATTACAATATCGATCACACTGAACAATAAATTCAGTAATTGAGTAGGTATCATTCATTACTGTTGTAGCTTATAGGTAAACAATAGCTAGTGCGTGATGCAAATCATAAATTATTTATTGTTTATTATATTTTAAATTATAATCATATTATATTCATTATATCTTAAAAAAAAAAATGTTTTGTTAATTTATGATGGTTATAAAAATTACTAGTAAAATAATTTAATCACATTGTAAACTGTATTTAAAAATTAATAATTGTTAATTAATAATAATATTCTTTCAAAAACTGTCAATTTACAATATGTATTTACCTGTATATATAATTTGGATTAAATGGATCGATATTGTTATTGTATATATTTCCGCATCATTTAAAAATCATTATTAGAATGGATACATTTAAATGTACCCTTATGACCTATTGGCACACAAATACAACATATTAAACTATTATGTGCAAAACAAATTCAAAATTCCATAGAATGTTAAAAATCAATATAATTATATATATTTACATAAAAAATTTAAAAGAAAAAATCAATAATGAAATCGGAGCAACAAAAATCTATAATACCTACGTCCATTAGATATATATACCTAGGCAAAACTAATATTATTTCTGAGTAAAACATTTCTATACAAACAGAATGCCCTATTTAGAATATTTTTATATATATTTAGATACGTAGAGTATGTACTATGAACATATAATGTATAATATAATGGCATTTACGTATTTAGGTTGTAGGTATATATTAAATTTTATATATTCAAATTTGCAATTATGTTATAGGATGTATCTTCTATTAATAGAAAATTATAAAATAACACTTCACGGTGATAATATGAATAAATTAATATAATGATAATAATGTGTGAGCTTTTATATAATGATTAAAATAAAAATTTTAAATAATCTGTTTCCATAAAAATATAAACATTTTTCGAAAGGTCACTTATAGGAATATAGTGATATTAAAAAGTATATAATTATAAAAAATTGATCTTCTCTTAGTATGACTGTATTCTTAAATTGCATACCTACTTCACAGACATTTTATATTTTTATTAATTGCAATTTAAAAGTATGAGTATAAAAATATTGTAGGTTAGACAATAATAAAATTACGATATACCTACTCGTAATATGTGCTCTGCTGCTCTAGTGTACGAAACACGCCACTTGATCCATGATAACATAAAATAGAAACGGCAATTTGGTTTTTGACAAAATTTAGAAATATAAATTAAATAACAATATCTAATTTATTCAAATGGTTTTAAAATAATTTAAATAATAATATTATTTCCATTAAACGATTAAACCTATTACTATGAATTTTATTATTTTAATAGAAATTAAAATATTAGTAGGTATGTACTATGTACATATAATAGGTACGTATATTCATATAAAGTATACCCCAACGAATTATTTATAATCGTTATTAGATCTCTATAATAAATGAATACGTGAAATAATAATCCACTCGACATACCACATAAGACACAACAATATATGTAAATTTAAAGTACCCCTATTAAGTTTTATTTAAATTTTGATTCCTTGTAAAATATATTTTAATTAGTGTTAGGTACGTGCAAAAATAATTATTCAGTATATGCTATTATATATCTATTGCATATAATTATAATACTTAATTCGTGATTTATTTACTATTTATTATTATTATAAACATATACAAAATAAATAATCAGATTTTAATTATTATTTAAAAGTATACTAAATATACTAGGTAGTACATTTTTTGAATAATTATAGTTATTCATAATATAATACAATTCGATGGATTTACTCATTATGTATTTGAACATCTACGTGAAATAAATTGAGTTTTAATAATTTCAAGATAGGTACAAAAATATAGGTACGTCGATCAAATAACCCAATCCGATTATAATATAATATAGTTATATAATTGTACGTATCGTGTGCAAATATTAATAAATTAAAAATACGTTTGTACATTTTAAAATTAAAAAATACTAAATGTACTGCTTTGGTATTGATATCCTCCTGTACTTATATTGTTATTGGGTATTCCGTTGGCTCCATTACAATTGTACATTGCATTAACTTTACGCAAATCATTAACCGTGGCTCCGGTTCTTTGTCCCAACAGCATACTTGTATCATGCTAAAAAATAAAATATCATCCACTTATTATAAACACAACTACTCGAGCTTAAAATATGATTGGACAACTAAATACAAATTTATAAATAATTTTACTGAATTTAAAAATATATAAATATTAAATTTTAATAAATTCAAACTGCAGGGTATTGCTACTATATCTTACATAATATTACACAATTATAATGTACCTACCTATAATATTTATATATATAGATACAATAGTACAAACATAATATATTATACAATGATTGTGGAATTCGGCATTTAATAATTTTTGAATTTTTATTTATTATAAATTTATAATTAATACTTATACATAAAGAATAAATAAAATATTACATTTTTTGTTTAGTTAAATCTAAATTTACTTCTAACATTCGATCTTTTTATAATATACACATATATTTTTGTTTTGAAAAAAATTTCTCTTCCATTAGCTTTTTTTTATCATAACAAAAAATCAACTTTTATTGTTTTTTAGTAAATACTAAAATATATACAACAGCTGTGTGCAATCACATTTAAGTGCTTAATAATTGGATTTTAGAGTTATACTAACATCGCTCTAAGGAGTAAGGACAAACCATTTTAATATCCACTCATCTATAGATATAAATTATTATAAAATTTAAAATTATATCAAATATTAATAGATAGACATCAGTTATGTGTAAATAAAATAAAAATTTTAGATTCGCTTATAAATAATAATAATATATAAATACATCTTGATTGATTTAATAATAAATTACAATTAAATAAAATTTCATATTATGTTAATTTTTTAAATTATATTTTTAAATAGAGTCGTTTTTACAAAACGAATTATGCTAATTTTAGAATTGAAAATAATAAAATTTATGAGTATACTTTTCAGAAATTTGGCCAAGGTCCAAAAACGATAAAAATCAAAATCATTGATTTATAAATTACACGATTTAATAATTATTATATATATTATTATTTAGCACAATATTTCAGTCAATTGTGTAACTTTAATAATTAATGGGTAAACTTAATGTCCTAATTGTTCAACGTAGGTATATACTCGTATAATATTAGAACTATTATTTTCAAAATATATGGACTACTCACAGCTATATTGATTATTTTACAAATAATTAACCCTATTTTTATATTATGGACATTTATTGTAAGAATAATATTGTATAGGTACTTTGTATACTATTGTATTGAAATCGATACGTTAACTGCGTGACCTAATCTTATCCAATTTATTTTAAGTTTTTCATATTTTTCCGAATTAGTTGTATAATATATAAGCGCTCGGAACTTAATGCACTTAAAAAGTACTAAATATGCATGCACTTATGCTCTTAATTATTACAAATATGCTCAAAAAATATGTACTTATATTTTTTTTACACGAATATTTTATAAAATTATAAATATAGAAAAAGCTTTGTAATAAAAAAATTCCGAATTCTAATGTTTTTTTTATAATAATTTATAAATAAAAAAATATCTTTAAAAATGTTCCTTGAATAAAAAAAATGCACTTATAGATTGTTTCTGTCAAGTTATATTTATTTACCTGATATAATTTTGTTTCTACCTTCAAAAGCGTTACATCGGACCATTAAACTTTTTTTGATGTTTTCAAAATTGAAAGATTATTTTTAATGTTAAATGGAAATTTGAAAAATACGATACTAGAATATCTAATAAGTTCTCTCAATATGAATTATAATTTTTTTATTTTACGAATTTTCATACTGAATCTTTACAAATTATAATTATTTATAAAATATGCTCTAAAAAAAAATAAAAAATAAAGAAATATGCTCTAAAATCGAAAAAATCACTAAATACCTATGCAAAAGTATGCACTATACAATTTTGATATGTTTTTTGTTGTGTCTTGGAATGAATTTCTAGCTCACTTAGCAATAAATCTAATGGTTCAAAAAAAAAAACATGTACCTAAATGCAACAACTTCCGAGCTCTAGTCATAATATTAGTATTAATTATATTATCATATTACTAAGTAATATATTACGACTACCTACCACCTACGTATTATATTATTACGGATATATATTAACTATTTTTCATTATATTTTAGCTGAATAAATTTATATAAAATTAATACCTAAAACAAAAAACTCTTTGAATTTACCTTAGCTACTATAGTTTCTTTTCCATTTTTTGAAAAAGCATAACGTGGATAATGCATAACACTGGTATAATCATAAGGAATTCCAAATGTAGTTGTAGCATTTTCGGGCGCTTTATTAAAATCAGGCCAATAAGCTAAAAAAAAAATTAACATTGATTTATACATGTACTCGTATTGACATATTATTTCAATATAAAGTATTTTATATATACCTAAAATAAAAATAACCTTTAAAAATAAATTAAACATACGCACAATATGAATGTAAGTACCTAACTATATTTTAAAAAGGCTTCATTTTTTAACCATATTAATATTTTATACGATCAAAATGAACTAAAATTGTAGTTGCAATTTTATATTTTATATCAAGAAATTATTTTTAAAAAATACACTGCAGATACTATAGTATTATAAATCCATAAATTATTATGGCTATTTTATTTAAGTATTCCCAAACAAAAAGTAATTAATTATTTTATTATAATATTATAAAGTCAGGATAATAATTAAAAACACTACAAATGTTTTTCCCCTTTTGATATCAACCCACACATGAAAAGTTAAAATTAATATCAGATTTAAATCTTTATAGTTTATAAGTAGGTACCATGTAATATTTTTAATTAATTTCGTTTTCATTTATATATATGTGTAATGTAATGTGTATGCTTGTGCAGGTGAACAGGAACGAATCTAGTTACAAAATAATAGATATTTCTATAAAATTGGTAAAAATGTATTATTACCTATTTAATTTCATCCGAAAAACGATGATGATTTTTTCATTATGTTCCGAACTATATAGTTTAGATTATTAATTAGGTATCCTCTAATTTTGTTTTTGATATATATATATATATTTAATATATACGCAATTTAAAAATTTCTCAACAATAATCCTAAATATCACACTATATTCCTATATAATACGCTTAACAATATAAAATATATAATCATATATAAACAAAAAATGTATTTTATTATTAAATCATTTTTTCTGCTCGTCATTTTAGTAAAATATAAATGCATTTTTAAATCAACTATTTTGTTTTCTAATACATTTTCCTCGCCCATGTTTTATTGAATTTATAATATTATTTAGAACGTATTCGAAGTTCAAATTTATTATCATAAATAAATAATAAATATGACGAAAGTTTTTCACCTTTATCGATGTTCTCCCAGTAGATGATCACCGCGTTGTCGCGATCATACCGGGCCTGTTCATGAAGTATCCCGACAACGTGCAGAAGTTCGTGCTGTATGGTGCCCTGATGGGTCAAACACGACGGACTCTCTAAGTTCATCGTATGCGGTAACCCGTGATCCTTGTGGTACCCGATCATGGCGCAACAGCCCCGGCCACGCTCGCGAAAGATATACACGTACTCGGCGTGTCCGATTTCTTTGGCAACGGATGCGCCGCCGTTGCTTATGTCAACGAATCTTACGCATGTCTTTGATTCAATCGCGTCCATGGCCAACCGGATCTTTGTTCGTTCCTCCGACGCTGTAACATCAACGTAGATTATTGCAGGTTATTAATATATACGAAAAATGGAACAATATATGGATTAGAATGGAAGTTTCAAAACTGTAGGACTGTTTGGTTAAACAATATAGAAAAATAGCAGAGTAGGTAAATTTTTGGTGGGTTGCAATATAACCTCCTATATAATAAACGTAATAATGATGTTTGTACAATATTCTTTTGTGCCACGTATATTAATTCAATATTAGCTTTCATTTATTATTTACAATACACACGCGACATGCGTGTTGTCTTTCCTCATGTATATACCTATCATTTTGTAAGTAATTATTAGTTATCGTTTATTAAAATGTATAAACTATAAAGTTAACTACGAGTCAATAATAATTATACGCATTATAAAATGAATAAACCAAATATTTGCGTCTACCTCTACAACAAGTACGACTATAAATTATAATCTATTCCTTTTTTTGATAATAAAAACGACGTTGTTTGGACGAAAAGATATTATTATTTATTGTTTATTATGTTATTTAAAATGCACCGGTTATACTTATTGAAAAACTAAAAAGCTATTTTTGTAAATGTGAAGAACCTATATTATTAACTACCTATCAAAAATAAATACGTCATATCCTGTTTGTCACGGGCTTGCGGTTTAATATGACCAATACTTAATAGAAATAATACAAAAAAAAAAAAAATAAATAAATAAATAAAATAATTCCGAAATAGAGGAAATTATTGTCATCTGCTATGAGTCATCTTATTTATCACATAAAAAAAATGTCGTCCTACATAGTACATACAAACGCAATTCTCATTTTTATTGATTTCATAAATATATATGTAGTTAAGTTACAAAACTATAACTAATACCAATTGGCAATTGGCAATTATTACAATAATAATTATTGATTTGCCATAAATGTATATAAATTATTTATTTAGCTATAAAATAATAATGCTATAATAAATATAGTATAAAATATCAATTTTTTTCAAATTTAAACAATTATAATTTGTAATTTGTTCAATTATAATAATATTTATATTATTATTTATAAATTATAATTATAATATAATTCTTTATTCTTATAAACAATTATTTGATATGACCAAAATTGATTGTTTGAAATCACATAATCAAAATTTAATCTAACCTATATATCAGTATTATACGAGTATAATCCAGTTTTGAATAGAAATTTTGACTTCTTTTAATTCTATACGATAAAATGTAGGTACCTATTAACTCACTTTAAATCTTAATAAACTGCAAGCATCCAACCTATAAGTTGAACTAGATATTTCAATAATTAACGTTAGTTTATTTAAAAATTAACACACCCATGCATATTATATCTAAACCGCTATATACGTAATACATATCCATTTATAACTAACATAATCGTTATAATCATAGGTCGTAGTCGGAGGAGTTGGGCTCTTGAGAATTAACGGTAAGTAAATATTTTAAATCTTGTCCTCATTTATTTAATTAATTATGTGTAATTCATGATTTGATAAAAAGAGAAAATGAAATAGTTGTATCTCGATAACATATAATTTAATGACAATTTTTTATTATTTATTGATACGAACTAATTTACATAAAATAATGACATTGATTTTAAAGAAAATATAAATTTAAAAATTAACAGTTTTCAATAAAACAAAAATTAAACGATAGATGTTAATTGTTTGTTTAAATGTTGCCAATGAAGTAACCCTTTCCTTAATGATTCGATTTAAACATTTATAATATACCAGCTTTTATAAAGTTTGATTTTATGTAACTCAATGTTAAATTACTTAATTTTCGGAAATTCGACCCTTATTCAAAATAATACTATACCTATACACGCTGCACTATAATAGATTACTGTCATTGTTCTTGTTAATAATATTAATAAGTTGGATGGGTAATGCAAACAAACATGATAACAAATTCAATTACTCGACAAGAATTATTATAGGTAGGTACCTACTTAATAGTATTATTACCTATAACCTAAATCAAATTTCTAGAATCTAATTGACTTTATAGAGTATCTATTATTTGCTGTGACCACTATAACCAAAACATAAAAGCTTTTATTTAAAAAAGAGCTGCCTCAGCCCACAGGGATACAGGTGTGCAAATCATAGTGTTTAATTTTAATTAAATTTTAAATGCAATGATAAACCATTGCATTCGAAAAACGATTCTGAGCAAAATTCAGTTAGATAATGTAGGTATTGATTAAAATTTTGACATTTTTTATTAAATATTTAGAACGCAAAATTTCATCACACATATAGCCATGTAGGGACCATATAGGTACACATATAATACATAAATGAACACCCTATACAATTTTCAAGTCTCTAAGTTCAATATAAATGCTCATAAAATCCCTTGTCACCTAAAAGCCCAAATCTGACAGAACTTCGCTCAAAATACTGTTTTCGAATGCAAAGGTTTATCATTAACTTCAAATTCTAATTAAAATTAAACACTATGGATTTGCACATCACCTGTATCTCTACGGCAGAAGTATCAGATATATCAGCTATTCTTTTTTTTTATACTTTAAATTTAAACAGCTATAAAAAATAAATAAATCGTAAATGTAATTCACAATTAATTGGAACTAAGTTAAGTAAAATGTATTTAAGCTTAAATAAAATTTTCAAAATTTTAATCAAATTTATTTAACATTATTGTAATATTTTGTAATATTATAATAAGAAAAATCCATATAAATACTTTAAATATTGATTTTACTGAAATTTCAACTTTAAACCCCTATAAAAATAAAATTGAGTATTGAGATTTTCTTAATATTTTAGAAATATATTAAGATATATGTCAGTATACTTCAATAAAATTTTCCATTTGATTTGTCTATTAATTTTTATTGTAATTTATAATTTGTAAAAGTATTGAAAAATAATAAGAAAAATATTCGTATGGATTCTAAAATTTTCGTTAATACTAAAAATATAAACTTTAAACAGTTATAAAAAAAAATTGAGACATGGGATTTTTTAAATATTTTGATATGATGTTAAGTAATATGAAAGTATATTTCAGTAAAATTTTCAGACCTAAATGCCCAAAATTGTCAATTTTATCAAACATTATATACATAAAAACGAGAATTTTACAAAATATTCAACGTCCTGTATTTTGTAGAAAAATTAACGTAACGGTTCCAAAATGTTATCACATATTTATAGTCTTTATGTGAATACCCAATAAAATTTTAAAGTCTCTAACTTCAAAATTGCTCGAATTATCATGAAATATTGAAATCAAACCCGTCAAAATTTCAATTTTGGTGAAAAATGCCGTTTTTTGTCGTTTTTTTTATTGCGTAGTGTCAATTTTGAGAAATTCGTTAAATGACCTAAATAAAGTACCAACTATATTCACTTTCCAACCGGAAACATATGCTCTTCATGAAAATCGGAGCTTTATTTCTGGTAGTAAAAGACACAAAAAAAAAAAAAAAAAACAGAAAAAATGACACACATCATTGTAAAACCAATACATTCTTCGCTTCGCAAGTCGCAACTATATATAAAAATATATTATATTAAGTTATTCCATAATGGTTCAATTTCAATATACTTACTGAAATTAAAATGAATCATATAAGGAATTATCGCCTTTGGCCATTTATAATAATCTGACATTATTGCATTTCGAGAAACTGGTACCACTATATCCCCTTGGTACAACCGCGAACTCAATTCTGGATACATATCAGCTGTAAATTTTAAAAATATATAATATATATTTATCTAATAATATGTAAGTTTTCCTAAAAATTCTTGGTTTTCAATCAAATTTACATGACTCACATTCAAATTCAAAATTGTTCAACTATATATTATTATTATATTTGATATAATATTTTAATATTATAAATACTTATACACGTATTATAGTACACCTATTACAAACCTACCATATTTACATCTGTATAATTCCTGAGCATTTTATAAAATGTCCAATGTACATAACTGATAGATACCTAATATTTATAAGTTAATTATTATAATATGATATAAAATAAATAGTGTTGTTATAAATTACAATTACTTATAATTTTGTATTATTATATTTTATTTATTATTACATAATACATATTATGAATTAATACTCGTATTGTGCCATTTAGACGTAAATAATTTACCAGCGGCTTTACATTTGCATTTTCGAGTTTTACATTTTTATGCACATATACCTATCAATATCTTTCATACCCTTGACCACCCAAATTAGACATTTTGCTGGCAGTCTCTGCGCGCAATATTAATAGTTATACTTTCAGATATTTCTTACCTGAAATGGACCTACGTCTAAACTCTAAATGTCACAACGGTAGTTAATGTAAATGTAATAATAAAAAAAACTGATACTCCTACTAATGATAAATCATTGCATTCGAAAAAACAATTTAAAAGTTCAGTCAGATAATGTAGGTAGGTATTTTAAATAATTTGTACATAAATAAACACCATATACAATTTTCAAGTATCTTAGTTCTATATAAATGCTCATAAAATCCCTTGTCACCTAAATGACTATATCTGACAGAACTTCGCTCAAAATAGTTTTTCCAAATGCAATGGTTTATCATTGCATTCAAATTCTAATTAAAATTAAACGCTATGATTTGCACACCTGTATCCCATGCGGCAGGAATATCAGCTCTTCTTTTTGATACTTTAAACAGCTATAAAAATAACTGTTAATGTAATAATTCACAATTAATTGGAACTGAGTTAAAATGTATTTCATAAACTTTTTTTTTTACGAGTATATAATAATTTACTTATTTATTATCGATTATCTACATTGCTCAATGTACCCTGGGCATTTTATAGAATGCCCGGTCACATTATACAGAATACCCTAATTTTCTATATTGGGCATAAGCCATAACATAATAATATATATTATATTCTAGTTGTCTCGCCAAGTTTATCCCTGTCAATACCCGATATATAATGAAATACCTATACGAGCTACGAGAAACTAGACTATTTTCGTGTTTTAATCATTTTCAGTAGCAAATGATCCAAACTCCTTCGGACGTACCTATGTACCTACCTATACTTACACAATTTGGTCACTTTTTTAGTTTGACGTCATGAATCATATACCTAATTATTATTTAATTTTTGTCACACTTCATATAGGTACCCACCTAATAGTTTTTAGTTTTTTACGTACTTACCTCTCGAATCATAACCATAGGTAGTACCTATACATACAATACGCGTATTTATATTTATATACATCTATATTTTTCAAATGAACATATAAAATGCGTTTATCCTTTTGATCTTCGTACTTATTATTACATTTTTTATACTAGAGTTTACTTGAAATGTTAAATTTTTTTATATTTTCATATCATGGTCATTAATTCATTACAATAGTACTATCGATACCTTTTACAATACCTATTTGGCTATTTACCAAAATTAATTGGTGGAAAAATTATTTTTCCCATATTATAATATTGTTCATCTTACCCGACGTGAAATGAGAAGGATAGCCATCTTTAAATCTCTCGAACAGCGTACCGATTAATCTTCCGTTCAAACCAGCACAAAATCCCAAAATCGTTGCTGCTTCGTAAACGTACAAGTAAACATGCATATTGCAATGCATAATATAAAATACCTATTTTCTTTTTTGTCGACAAAGTTTTTTTTACGAAACAATAACAAGGAAACGTCGATTCACGTATTCGTATTGTAAATCGTAATGTGTTATGTGCCCGTCCGAATCGTATTGTATGCGTAACGTCTGCAAAAGACTTTGGTGCGAAAACAAAATGACACAAAATTGTTTTGATAGGCAAAATTATCTAACGATTTCTCCCTATTTCCGTTTTTTTTAAATTTATATTATAATCGTATATACCTAAGTGTAATATAATTTATACTTCATTCCGCTGATAATCTGATATACTCACGTGCAAACTCGACGACATACGTAATAAGGCCATTATTCATTTATTTCGTAGAAATGTCGACGATTACATATTATTGTAGGACATCGCCACACAGTTAACGCCAGTTGGTAAGTACAAGTCCCCGATTATTATAATGTATAATTTTTTTACGGGTTTCCGATAAAAATATACAATTAACACTTGTTGAATGAAATGTCAACTCTTTTGTTCATTCTGTCAGGTTATTTAATATATATATATAATTGTTTTATTTTTTCTACCTAACACACGCAAATTGATAAGAACGAATGTCACCACTATATTATGTTAAGCAACATTATATGTATGTATTTTATTATAATGGATTTGCACTTTTTTATGACTATGCTTGCATTCACACAATACTACACATACTTGTAATTATTTTAATTTATTGCTACTAAACTAATTATGTCATTTTCCTAATATATTAAATTTATATATATATATATATATATATTATTTACATCCAATTGCATATTATTTTTTCTTGTCAACAGTTTACTTTATGTATCTATACATAATTTACTATTCCAATAAAACCTCAAAAATGTATAAATAATTTTAAATAATTTAAATTAACCTCATTGTTCTATTTTATGTTTATGATAAATACTTATTACAATTAACAAATTACACCAATCGCCTTTATTTTTATAATATTGAATAATTATTTATGTACTAAAACTAAAAAAATTAAAATTCACAGTTTAATATTTAATACACATTTTATTTTCAATTTTATTACCTACTTAATAATTATATATTATACTTAACTTATTAGTTATTAACAATCTAAGTTCTTACCACACTTAAAATGAGTTTTATTATTTAAATTAAACATTAAAATTAACTTCCAAAATATATAACAAAATAATTTATAATTTCTTGGTATACCTATTACTTTATAACTGCTTGGTATATCACTTTATGTCTGCTTGGTGTTTAAAAGGTTATCAGTTTTCATTAATATCAATATTCTTTTCGAGTTTATGTAATTGTTCAGGACTATTTTTTTTTACTCTTACTTTTATGTTTTTTTTTCTTTTTATGGCTATTACTTGATTTTGATTTAATGATATTATTTTTTTCATCTGGTAGTAATAACTTATAATTATTTATAGGACTTCTAGAAGATTCTTTTCTTGAATTACATTCTTTAGATTTAGAATGAGATTTATGTTTTTTAGATTTTTTATGCTTACTGTTTAATGAATTTGATCGACTTCTAGATATTTTAGATTTTTTATGTTTACTTTCTAATGGTCCACTTTTAGATTCTTTATATTTACTTTCTACAGCTCTAGATCGGCTCCTAGACTTTCTATGTAAAATTTCTTTAGACTTAGATCTGGTGTTATTCCTTCTAGTTTTAGTTTCTTTAAATTTCAATGGAGTTCTTGATCTCCTGAATTTTGTATATTTAATTTCTTTTGATTTTGATCGAGATCTAGACCTTTTAGATCTTTTAGATTTATATTCAATAGTAGATCTTCTTGTCTCTCTTGAATTAGATCTACTTTTTCTTAACTTTTTATTATTAATTCTTTCTTTTAAATTTTGAATTTCAGATGTATTAATTCTTCGGTGAGAACTATTGTTTTTTTCTTCGTAATATTTAAATAATTCAGATTCTTCTACTTTAATATTAGTCCATCGAGTATAAGGATTACCATTATAATTTTGATTACCTTCATACTTGTAAATAAAACGATTATTTGACCCAGATTCTGTAATGTTATTTGCATTTTCAATATTTATAGATGTATTGCCTTGAGATAAATTGTTTGTTAATCCTTCAATTACTTCCCTTAAGACCTGAATAAACAAAATAATTATTAAAATTTTTAATTTGTGTATAGGGGATGTAAAACTTACTTCTACATAAGATTTTCTATCTGTATGAACTCTTTTACCACGATAAGCAACTCGTCTGCGTTTTAGGTCTCTTTTTTCATGTAATATATCAAGTTCAGTTTTTGGTTTTTCGGTTTTATTAAAAATATCCAACCTAAAAATGACAATTATAATTTTAATACTATATGAAATATTAAAAGTATATTCAATACTACCCCATGGTAAACTCATTATTAATATTATCATGATTAGATAATTTTGTGTTTTTCACTGCATTATCATACAAAATTCTTCTCTCATCTGGAGTAAAATCACAACAATAACGTTCTATACTTTGAGAAACTTTTCTAGGCTCATTTTTTATATCTAAAATAGAAATTATATAAAAAAATGTTAAACAAAATGTTGAGTAATATACAATTTTATTAAATTGTTTATTAAATGCAATAAACATAAAATCCAAAAAAAAAAAAAAAAAAAAAAAAATGTATTAAAATATATAGAATAATGTTCTTTAGTAGAGATGTATAAATCTAGTTAAAATGCAAAAATTGACCAAATTTCAAAGGAAAACAAAATTGTCAAATTATTTTACTATGTAACAATAGAAATTATTACAGTAAAATTAATACTGAAAACTAATTTTAACATAATATTAAAAAATATAAAAGTTAAAAAGGATATATGGTTTTTGTAATACATAATGAAAATATTGTAAAATATCTTCTACCAAATGTTCTTTTATCATACCTGCAAAAGAGGTATTAGCTTATGTAAAAATATTAATTGGTGTTTTCAGTACATTATGTTTATTAATTAAATTTATATTATTATTGTAACTTACTTAATGTGAAGTTTGATTCCTCATAGGCAGCTTTTAAAATTTGCATTTGAGTAATTTCATCTGTAATATATATTAAGTATGATGTATTTTTATAAAAATATTTTCCTTGAAATTTATCAATATATTGATATTGATAAAATTCCATGATAAGGTCTATCTAAATAAAGTATTAAAGATATCCTTCTTAAATGATCATAGGAATCATAAGTATCTAAATTTTAGTAGAATTACATTAATTATCTTTGCCACATAATTACTATTAAACTATATTATTGCTTATTACTTACTATCAATTATATTATATAGTGATGTTATGAACTATTAAATTACCGGTTTGAAAAATGTAACCTTCTATATTTTTTAAAAGGCCTACTTATAGGGTTAATAATTATTAAATATAACTTAAATATTTATATTAATACCTATACCAAATTGGTATAATAGAATTAATTTTGTCTCTTATAAAAACAAAAACTCAATATCATTTCATTTCATTTCCTTATAGTAAATTGAATGTTATAAACAAAAATAATGAAATATTATTTTATAATTATTTTAAATGTTTGGTTTAGGTTCGATGCCATATAGTTCAGTTCCATTTGGGTTCAATTATAAATTATAAGTTTGGTTCAGTTGGAGTTCATTAAAATTGACAGTTTGTGTTAGGTTAGACTTTAAAAATCAGGGTTCATAACATCACTAATATTATAGTTGATAATAGAGAAAATATATAGACTATAACCAAATCGTATACGATTATAAATATTATGTATGATGTGTCTTTTTCCAAGATCACCCTATCAAAAAATATTATTTTACAATACAAATATATATCTAGTAACTATTTAATTAATTATATCTTAATTCAAATCTAAAAAATTTAAATATGGAAAATAATATTGGAAGTAAAATATAAGTTATTCTATATAGATTAAATTGTTATTTACTCATAAAAATTAGTTGCTATTATTTAACAACTTGTCTGCCATGAGACTCTTTTTAGAATCTCATTAACTTTTGTTTACCTGCCTACCACGAGTTTTTTAGCATAAACTTTCAAAGAGTGATACGGTACTTTTTTTAAATTTAATATTTTTTTCTTTACACATGTATTAATGGCATGTAAATGAATAGTTTTTACCAGTTTTTGTATTTTTAGAATGTAAGATCTTTTTTAAGATCTCATGGTATTCGGAATTAATTTTTTTGATTGTTATGAAAATATCTCTACATGTGAGATTCCATATGGGACATCAAAAATATTATTTTTAAGAAAAAAAAATAAAATAAAAAGTAGGTGAATTTAACTATACTGCAAAAATTCTCATAAATGACTGCTATAAAGAGTGATCAATTTTTAAGTCTGAGATTTCAAATAGAATCTAGTGGTAGGGAAAGGAATTTTGGTGAGTTCCTTAATAGGATCTCTTGGCAGGCAAGGAGAGTATAAAAAAAACCGTAGCAGCCAAGTTGTTAAAAAAAAAATTGTATTTTTTTGTGTAATATTTGCTTTCCATTAATAACACTGTAATATAGTTTTGTTTGTATTAAAAAATAAAAATAAAAAATGTACGTCCTAGTTAAATTATTTACTATTATAAACATTTACAATTCATTTTATAACTCACAAGAAAACAAATTTAATATTTAAAAAAAATAAATATGTATGCTTACTAATTTGCATAGTATTACTCAATGATGTTGAACAATTATAAGATGGATAAAATGAATGAGTTGAATCGTATCCATTTTGTTTCAATATACATTTTTGACAATGAATATCAAGTTTGGATGGTAAAATTCTATGTTCACTATTTAATGGACATTTCACTAATACATTCTAAACATAAAACAGAATTAAATACACAGTTTATTTAGTATTTAATTACTACATAGGTAATTAGAACTCATTTAGTTTAAAATATGGTTTAAAATAAATTTATATTTTGGCGTGAATTCAAAATGAAATTTTATTTTGTTCACCACAGAATACAATATTTTAATATAAGTAAATATTAATTATTATTATACTATTACTATAATAATAAAATATTAATAAAAACAATTTTTTTTAAGACTAGGAAGTAGTCTAGGTTAAAACTAAGTAAATAATTTATAACTACATCAACTGGTGTTTCATCCAATGACCAGCCGAGTTTATCAACAAAATCATTTAATATTGTTGTTGTGTTTTCCAAATAAGTTTCAAATTGTTTCAATGTATCCTTTCTACAAAGTTGTTCTTGAGACGTTAAATCCATTTTACCCCAAAATAAACAATCAATTAAGGAAACATTTTACAGGTCCATCGTGTACAGATTAATGATTAATTTGTAACTAAAATAAAACAACTATAATAAACAAGTGACAAATAATATTTAAATTTAAATAACAAAACTTTTCAAAACCCAAAAAAGAAAAAAAGAAAACTCAAAAGTCAAAACTGTGTAATTATTTAACTGAGGTCTTCATCTTTTTTATTTTTTTATTTGGAACTTGGAAAATATTATCACAGAATAGAATAATATATACCTATCTTACATCATGGTCGTTACCATGGCTATTGATAACAATACGGGCAACAAATAGCAACTTTTGGCGATTTAGCGCTACAATTGTATGGTGGTTGCCTATTCAGCCCCATTTAAATTTAAAATTTATGTAGGTACCTAGTTTTAGTTAAAAATACTATCCTTGATTATAAATAGTATTTAATAATATTTATATATTATCAAATATTTAAAGTTCAAACATTTAGGCTTAAACAAGAGGTTTAAATAAGCATTGGGCAACCTATAATGAAATGAAACGTAGTAGCGCACGGCGTCCCCCAAAAAATGCCAAAGCGGCAAAGTTTCTCGTATTCTTATTTCTTATATCTTCTTAGTTCTTACCTTCTAAAGAAGGATCTTAAACTAAGACCGTATTCCTTACAAAACAATAATCAAGTAAATAGTAAATAATTACTTCAAACATAGAACAATTCTTTTTTATTCTGTGCTTCAAATAAAACGTATTCAAATCAGAGATAGAGCAACTATTTTATCTTTATTCTATGAGAGCAACTCTCAAAAGATGCAAATATTAGAAAATATAAAAATAGTTAAAATTATATATTTTGTAATATCAGTTGACGACAAAAATTCACTAAATCTAATCTGTTATTATCATTATTCACTGTCAGATAAAATAACCTAAAAATATTTTTTCAATATTTATATAAATTACATAAATTCCCGCTCTTTATTATTATTATTTATTACATTCTACGTTTACACAGTACCATAGAAAAATAATATGTATGCACAGTACCACGAACTAAGATATTAGTTAGCACAGTACACACTACACACTACAATAAACAACTAGGCATACACTTACGTATTACATTATTAGTTATTACACCTAATATTTGCACGTTATATTAGTCATGGTATAATAAATAATAATAATACTATAAATTTATAATACAAAATTGTATTGTATTCTACTTTTTTAATGTGGTTAATTTGCTATCAAATATCAAGAAAATTATGGAATTTAAACTTTAAAGTACTCTATAAAATATAAAGTATTTACTATTGTGTTAATTTAATTATTAATTATTTACTAATACATACATCACCTATACGTTTCACAATGGAAGTTATGGAAGTTGATAATCCAAAGGAAAATATTTCAAGTTCAATCACAACCGAACCTATGGAAGGTACTTCTGGTACAGATGATAAGCTTCCTACTTTAACTTTTCAAACTAAAACTGTCAAAAGTGATTTAAATACTCCATGGTTTGTATATTATTTAGCATAAATTCTACATACAATTCTTTCACCTACCTACATAGTTTGTTTTTAATAAATCCTATGTATGATTATAGGATTGAAAAATACCGCCCCAAAGCTTTCACAGACATTGTAGGAAATGAAGAAACTGTCCTACGACTAGAAAAGTTTTCTACTTGTGGAAATGTGCCAAATATTATAATTGCCGTGAGTTTGCTTTTAGCAAGATAAATATAAATGTATAATTTATTTTAATTTGTGAACATTCCTTATAAATTATGGTTATGGTTTTAGGGTCCTCCGGGTGTTGGTAAAACTACAACTATATTGGCTCTTGCTAGAATACTCTTAGGTAGTGCATTCAAAGAAGCTGTACTAGAGTTAAATGCTTCAAGTGACAGAGGAATAGATACAGTACGAAACAAAATAAAAATGTTTGCCCAGCAAAAAGTCACATTGCCTCCTGGGAGACATAAAATAATTATTTTGGATGAAGCCGATAGGTAATTAATAATTGTATAATAATTATAATTGTAGACTAGTTTTTAAATTATTTTTCTTCAACTTCAATTATCAAATACTAGATACTGTAGTTCTCAACATAATATTTTCCCATAACATCTAACTACTTTTTTTATTATCTTCCATTTAGATACATTTTCTTGAATTATCCTAGTATTTTTTCTTTAATATACTCGAGCCATAATTAAGCAAATATCTATTTTGTAAATTAATAATTAAATTTAGAATATAATTTATTTCTAGCATGACTGACGGTGCTCAACAAGCACTTAGACGTACTATGGAATTATGGAGCAATACTACAAGATTTGCTCTTGCTTGCAATAATAGTGACAAAATAATCGAAGCAATTCAATCACGTTGTGCCATGTTACGATATGGAAAACTTTCTGATCAAGAAATTATGATACAGTTACTAAAAGTCTGCAAAGCGGAAGAGGTATGATTTTGTGATATTGTTTATCAAAAATAATTAAGTATATTAACATTTTAAAATAGGTATCATATAGTGCTGATGGACTAGAAGCTGTTGTTTTCACTGCACAAGGTGATATGCGACAAGCGTTGAATAATTTGCAATCCACATGGAATGGTTTTAGGCATGTTGATAGTGCAAATGTATTTAAAGTTTGTGATGAACCACATCCCTTGCTCGTTAAAGAAATGCTATTAGAATGTGCTGAACAAAATATCACCAAAGCATACAAAGTAAAAATATAATTTATAAATTTTAAAGTGTAAAATATATTACTTATATTACTTTTATATACCTTTAATTAATAGATAATGGCTCATTTATGGAAACTCGGTTATGCTCCTGAAGATATCATTACAAATATATTTAGAGTTACTAAACATTTAGAAATTAAAGAATCATTAAAATTAAAATTTATTCAGGTAAGTTTTTATTAACTTAAATAGTAAATCATATTATTATTTTATAATATATTCTATTTAAAATGATAAAGGACTTCAGTAGTGACATTATTTCATCAACTATAGTTAAGCATTTCTCCTTCCAATTCTATAACTGATTATTATTCAATACTTACTATGTTCCGGTTGTACAGAGTAGGCATAGTATATTTAAATTATATGTATGTTAATTATCAATATTAGAATGATATAACTCTTCTGCAATTTTGGTGTTTTGACAAAATCTATAAACAAAACTACGCCTTTGCACTAGTCAGCTGCCATAGCTAACTCATAGCTGTCAGAGGCTTTTCCTCATTTTAAATCAAATATAAATTACATTTAGTTTAAAATCATTGTATTAATGTATATCTTAAAAAAATATGAAATAAGATATAAATAAAAATATATTATGTAATATTTCAACCAGTGGCATACATTCAAATTTGCTCTGTGGAGGGGGGGTTGTAAAAATAACCAACCATAAAACCTTTTAAAACTACCTAATTTCCTAACAATCAAACACATTACACATATAAATATTAATAGGCAAAATAACAAAACAAATATACAAAGGTTAAATACTATTTTATATGCACATAGTATGTACATAATATTATACATATTATATTATTAATTATTTATAATAAAAATTCTAGTCTCCTTTTTTATTGGATAGTTTAACTAGCACTTCATCAGGAGTAATTGAATCATTTTCGTTGATCATAGTGGCATAGCCAGGATTATGCAAAGGGGGGTATCAAACAAGTAAGGATTAAATTAGGTATTAGTTATTTATAATTGTTTGCTCAATACATAGGTATACTCTTATTGAGCCATTTAAGGGTATATAGCGGTGTACTCGTATATAAAAAATAAAAATAAATTATTAATTGATATACACTACAATAAAAGTAATAACTTTTACTCATAGGCGCAATTAGATCAATATTTATGGGGGTGCACAAATTGTGAAGACATCTCAAAACCGTGAGGGCTTGCTCCCACATCTCCTGCTTTTTGTCTTCACACTATATTTATAATAACAATAATTATAAATGTAAATTTATGTATACTTATACTACATTTTAATGACTAATACAGTAATACCATGATTAATACAAAATACAAATTTAAAACTATTTTAACGTGATTTTTCTAGTATTTAAGATTTTAATATAATATAAAAAGGCTTCTATTTTTTGAGGATGCTCATTTCAAACTTAGGGGTGCACATTTTAAACTTGGGGGTGCGCAAGACCTCCATACACACCTCTAGTTATGCCTATGCTTTTACTACTAATAAATAAATTTCAACGAATTCGATTTTAATATTTCACGATAATTCAAGCAATTTTAAAGTTAAAGTTAGAATTTTCAGTGTTCACGTGGGTACTATATATATATGTGGTAAAATTTTGGAACCGTTACATTAATTTTTCAACAAAATATAAGACTTTGAATATTTCGTAAAATTCTCGTTTTTGTGTATATAATATTTGATAAAATTGGCAATTTTGGGCATTAAGGTTTGAAAAATTTAGTGAAGTATACTTACATATTACATAACATATCAAAATATTAGAAAAATCCCAATTCTCAATTTTTTTTTATAGCTGTTTAAAGTTAATATTTTTAATTTAAACGAAAATCTCAGAATCCATCATACTAGTATTCTTCTTATTATTTCTTAATACTTTTAAATTAAAAATTAATTGATCGATTATAATGTAATCTGGTTTTTCTCCAACTCTGATCGAGTCAGTTGAGATAATAACAAATTAATGAATGACAAAATTATTACATATTTATATCCGCACGCAACTGACTATGTACGATCAAATGTCTATTTTGATTGATATACGGCACCTATAATTTCGTTATGAAATCTTTTTTCATTGTTGGTAATATAACTGATATTATGACGTATGATTGTATACACAACTATACACGGATGATTAATAATGAGAAATTCATCAATAACACATTTTTTTTTCTTTTTTGGTCCTGGGGGGGTTCCCCCCCCCCCCCCCCGGTATGTACGCCAATGATTTCAGCTAACATTTTGGAACATAATGTTGTATTTTTACAAGTATTCGTAACAATCAAAATATTATTTTATTTATAATTAAATATTAATACTTTTCAGGAAATTGGAATGGTTCACATACGAATTATTGAAGGAATGAATTCGTTACTGCAATTATCTGGATTATTGGCCAAATTGTGCACAGTAGCTTCAATAACAGAAAAATAAATTAAGTGATTATTAATGTAAAAGATGTAAACAGTATTTTCCTAATATATACATTATTGAATTACCAAAAATTCAATTTTTAAATAGTCTGGTATAAAATTTAATTGTAAGTTACTACATTAGTCTATATCAATTAAATGAATATTGCTATTTAAATTATTTTTAACAAAATTTATATTCTAGAGACTAAATCATAATCTAATAATTTTCCAATTTGGAATATAATATAATTACTAAAATACGAATGTAAATATTATATGTTTATATTGGTCATCATTACATTATAATTATATTTTATCCATTTTAGTTACAAACAAATATGCTCTATAATCTAGAATAATAAATATTCCTACCACTATATTCAACTTCACCCATCAGTTATCATGAATCACATCTTTACTAAGTTCTCAATCATTATCAACCATATAGGTAACATTAAATATGTGAAAAAAATAATGATTGATTATTGGTTCAAATAGCTATTAAAGATATTCCAGTCTCTTTGAACAAAATATATATTAAGAAACAAACATAAATTTGCATGTAGTAATTTTAAGTTTAATCACAAAATATAATATTGTAATCTGTGTGTACACAACATAGAAATTTGATAGGTATGCAAAAATCTATGTTTTGATATTACATATTTACAAATTCAATGTACTACTACTCATATAATATCATAAATAGTTAAACATTATAGTAAGAAAATTTTAAATTTCATTATCTTAAAAATTTTACCATTAAAACTATAATAAATAAATACACATTTTAAATGTATGGAGAAACTAATTTTTTATCATTTACAAATATTTATATTTTATATTAATATTATCCAACATAAATAAAATTTAAAACATAATTGTTTACAAGTATTAAAATATTTTTTTTTGTTTTACACTATTGACAATTAATAATTATAATGTAATTAATATTATACTTAACCACCACATACTTTTTTAATTAGAGTAACATTTTCTTTTACAATTTTTATACAAAATTTTACAAGAATATAATCAAAACAATTTTATTATATTTGTAATCTTATAAAGGTTAAATTTATTAATTCGATTATGTATCATTCATAATTCAGTCTTTAATTATAATAAATGTAATTGGCATAATCTTCTTATGGTCAGTAATCAATTCAATACTAACCATAACTAACTATTAATTAACATAAAAGTAGTATATTTTAATTACAACCACTATTATACTTAATTTCCATCATAGTAAGAAAATTAATTGTATTTCATTAAAAACTATACAAATTGATATATTAGTTTTTATATTAAATAATAAATAGTATTTAAAAATAAAATTTTATATTTTATGTTTGTAAATGTAAATTATAATTTCTTAAGCTATCAAAATGTATGATTTACAGCTGTTATATAATTAAAAAATATAATACTCTTAAAATTTGAAATATTTTGAAAATTATTTTTATTTGGCTTTTTATTGATGGTTTGATATAACAATTTATGGTCATTGGATAAACATACATTTATCAATAATAAACGATCTAACAATTCCACTAATTTTGATGAATGAAACTGTCTTGAAATATCTTTTGCAATTTCTAAATTAATTTTTTGGTCTATATTGGTAGAAGGAATCATTGGGTAATTTGGATCAGACTCAATTCTTTCATACAATTCTTGAATCAACTTATTGTTTCCAGAATTTAATTCTAAGTGCATTGTTGCAGTGACTACAGTGATAATAGTTGACATAGCAATTATTTGTTTAATCGTATGTCTTATGATCTTCCTTCGGTACAACTAATTAAGTAAAATAAAAACAAAATAAAATAATGAAACCTAATTTATATACTTAATGAAAAAATTACAACTCACTTTTTTTATTGTTTGCATAATAGACGAGATCAATAAGAACATTTTCAAAGAAATAGAGTTTGACTTCTTCATATCACTATAGAGTTGATTAACAATTTGTTTATGTCTATTAGTATATTCTTCATTGCTTATAAAACATTCCCAATTCTACATATACATTTAAATACATTTATTATTAAATTACATAATTTGTAAATTGTAAGATATATTACATATAAATTATAATAGATAAAGGTTTGGATAAGAAATAATAATTTATACTAGAAGTTAATTTCAAAAAACCACATGTTGTGTGTTCTTGATTATTAATTAGATTAACAATCTATGTTCCTTAAATAATTTAAGTAATCTAATAGTTTTTCAATGCATCAAATATATTATAAACTAATTTACTAGGATAAACATATGAAATATATAGTGATAAAATTGCTTGGCTTTCATTCAGATTTATCATTTGATGTAAAATAGATTAACTAATTAATGTATTGAGGAATGCACAGAATATAACATAATATTATAATGCAATATACCAAAAATAAAAATTATTTATGATTTTTCTATATTTTAAATTAAAATATAAGTTTATTAAAATGAATTATTTACCATTGCAGATAAATAATCTTTTTCCATTGAATTAATAGTTTTAAGACCGATACCATAAGCTGCAGCCCATTCACTATTGATTGCTGAATCAAGTTCACCATCATCATGAAGATATTTACTGGCAACTAACTAGATGTATAAAAAAGGATATTTAAAATTATTTCGTTATTAGAAATAGAATTACATTATGAAATAAACAAATATATTTACCAAAGATATAAGAAATAACTCGGATGAATTAATAGACTTTAAATAACTAGGATTAGATGCCTTAAGTCGTTCAAAATACATAATTGCCAGAATAAACGAACATGTGTATACATAAGGAGATTCATCTTCACCATCAGAATAATAATCAAAATCTTCAAATTTCGATATTAATTTTCCCGTTTTAAGTTCTTGAGCTAATTCTAATTAAATAATACAAAAATAATTTTAATTAGATTGATTTTTAACAGAACATAATATACAATTATAAAGATGTTTGGTGAAATTGTTCATGGAATAAATGTCCAGAAAAAAATGATCAAGTATAAAAATATTCAAATGAAATCATATTAGTAGAGTAGGTCTTTCACTATTACAATTTATTCTAGGTATATATATTAATTCATAGTAACTTATCTTATAGTTGAATTGTTAAGTGCATTGATTTTAAAAATACAAGTATTCAAGGTGTTTCATTACCAGGTTTGTCCACCCCAATTAACTTTTGATCCATTACATATTTTTAAAATCTAATTTTAGCATCTTATCATTAAATGAAAAAAAATGAATTTTTGGCTAATCAAATGGAGAATAATGTATCAGCACTATCGAGAAAATGTATCAGTAAACAGTAAGCAAATGTTACATTTTGATCGTTTAATGGCGATTCCACTTTCAATTAATTATTATCATATTAAAATGTCATTTTTCTAACGCATAGGGTAAATTTTAAGGAAAATCGAAAAATGACCTAAAAAAAGTACATCTACTTTCCAACTGGAAACATATGCTATTTGTGTAAATCAGAGCATTATTTTGGGTAATAAAAGACATAAATAAAAAAAATAAATAAAAAATTCACACATCATTGTAAAACCAATACATTTTTCGCTTCGCTCATAATCTAAAATAAAATAAAAATACAAGTATGTTAAGGTTAACATAAATGGTTATTTAAATTTGTAAACACAATCTATATTCTTCTAAGCTGTGTTTGTGAAGATAGTTTATTTAAAAATTGAAGTCGATAACCAATAGTTGATTAGCTTTTAACATATATTGAAGACACAAGTTCACTTATTATAATAAATATATCTACAATAATTATATTATAAATAATTGATTAGAAATTTTGACTCCGTGATGAGTCGTAACTAAATTTATGACATACTTGTACATATTATATAGTTCACATACCAGATAATGGCAAACGACCTAGACTGGAGTTTAATGGAATCCTATTCAAATTCTCAGAACACAATGCAGAAGTCAATTTAGAAATAAATAAATCGTGATCTTGTTCAGTGTCAGTCTTCTGAAAAATTGATAAATTATTAAATAATGTATAAATATATTATTTCATCGATCAATTAGTAGCAAATGTTAATTTCACCTTTGAGTTTGGTAGTTTTATCCTGTGACGAGTTTTCAAACAATATTTGGACGACGTCATGATCGTAAAACCCGATTTTAATAAACTTATCAATATCTACTATACTTAGCGAGTGGTGACACTACAGGACGTAGCGGTTTTAAGTTTATAACTTTGGTTTTTGGCAGACTAAACAACAAATTAACGTGGTAAAAAAAAAAAAATCAATTATAAATAAGAAAACAAAAATAAAAATATGATTTTAACGCTGAATGCTGCAGGTTGCTTTTCATGAACCAATTTCAACTTTTCAAGCTAATACTAAAGTAGAGAGTATACGAGATACGACTATACGAATTATGAGTATAAGCACAGATAACATTTACGTTATCTGTGATTATACCATGGTAAATACTAAATACGATAGATAGGTTAGGTTAGATTATCTATAGTATTTGCAGTTTGCAATAGATCTATTCTGTGGTATTTGCATAGATAATAGATGACTTCTATTATCTATGGGTATTTGGCTATAGAATATAGATAATATTATTAATTATTATTGTTGTGCTGACTATTTACTATTTAGCACGACTTATTTTGTCATATTTGATATTTAATATTTATTAAATGCTGTTACACAGTACACACTGTGCGTTTCGAACGCTCGTAGACAAATATTCTCAAAAACGTCGCATTCGAAGACTCATGGAAGTTCTATTTAATATACACACTGCAAAGTTTTTAAAAATGAATGATACGTGTTGACATGTTAAAAGTGGTTATATTATTTTATACAAAAATTAGCGCCAAATAATTTTATTGAATTACCTACATGCTACATTTCTACTTACACGTTAAAATATCACTTACCTACCAGTACCCAGGGTTTAAAACGGGACAAAATATCAAAGGGCTAGTGCCCTTGACCTAACCATACCTTACCTAGGCTATGACCTAACCATTTTTTGGTCGTTTTTCCTATCGCATAGGGTCAATTTTGAGAAATTCTAAAAATGACCTAAATAAAATACCTACCAACTACATCCACTTTCTAAGTGGAAACATATACTATTTGTGAATTATTACCCATTATTTCGGGTAGAAAGTGTCCACATACATAAAAAGACACACATCATTACATCATTGTAAAACCAATTTATAAAAAAAAAAGATTCAAATTACCGGAAACATATGCTATTCGTGAAAATCTGAGCATTATTTCGGATAGTAAAAGTGTCTTCAGACATAAAAAAAAAATGACTAGAAACATCAATTTTAAACAGCTATAAAAAAAAATTGAGACCAAGGGTTTTTCTAATATTTTGATATGATGACATAATAGAAAAAAAACAGTGTTCACCCATCTGCTGTCGTTGCCTGGCTATGGTGCCTAACACCTATGTAGCTTTCAGGAATGTTACGCCAACTACACGTCTCCCATAGTTGTTAATGCCGTTTTTTAGTCATTTTTAGATTGTGAGCGAAGCAAAGAATGTATTGGTTTTACAATAATGTGTGTCTTTTATTTTTATTTTTTTTATGTTGAAAACACTTTTACTACCCGAAATAATACTCCAATTTTCACGAATAGTATATGTTTCCGGTTGGAAAGTGGATGTAGTTTATACGACTAGTTAGAGTTGGACAAAGAAACAAATTCAAATATTTTACACAAACCGTTTTAAATATAATAATCATATGAAAAGATAATACATTTTAATTACATTTTTAATTTTATCAATTAAATTGAATAATCTAATTACAAGACCAAAATTTATTGTAATTATTTACTACATGTTTTTTTTTCATCTAAATTACATATAATCAATATATAACAGATATTTGTTCAATCATCCACATTCAATTTGTATAATTATGATAAGCTTCAGTGCAAACCAATTTGTTCCTCGAATGTCAGAATTTCAATTCCTTAATAGCTTGAGGAAGATCAGGAAGTTTCATATCTTTCAATTGTTGTGGTATATTCATATTTTTCATGGCAGATACAGCTCTAGATGGTGCACCAGCAATACCAGCCTAAATAATATTTTGATAAAGTAAAGTAATTTTATTTAATTATAAATAATTTTACTTCTTGTTTCTCCAACTTGTTTTGTTCTTCAATTCTTGAGAGTATTTCAGTCATATTAGTTTCTAAAACCATACCACCCATAACTAGTTCATTTAAAATGTAATGAATCTAAAACATTTTAAATTATTTTAATTTTCACAATTGTCAAATATTAAAATATATATGATAAAATTCAAATATAACAAAAACATTTTATTAGTTTATTATTTATTTACTTTATCAACATGGAATATAAGATCAAGCTCACAAACATTTTCAAAACACTTATCAAGTGTTTCAACAAACACTTGTATTAAATCAAGAATGCCTAGTTCTGATTCTGATGAATCTACACAAAACACAAAATATAGTGTAGCATAATGGCGATAAATCAATTTGTAATCAGATCCTCCAATAAGACTAAAAAAAAATATCAAAAAAATTATAAACAATAGTACTTGTATAGTATGCTACTTAAAGGTAGGTTGTGATCTAGAAAATATGATATTACAGAAAATAGCTAAAAATTAAGGTATGATGATTGCAACAACACTAAAATTTAATTGATCAGTTCATTAACACATTCATAAAAAATCAATTATATGTAACGTATCATGCAGCAAGAATTATATATCATTAGTATCGGCCTGCCAGCTAATTGGTATATATTCCTAATGGCTAATATCATCGTGAAAATCATAAAACTGTGATCATACCTATTTATTTAGCAATAACAGGAAGTACTCGGAGACAACAGTGACTGCTTGAATCAAGATAAACAATATGACCATTAAGTCATATAATAGGTACTATAATATCTATTATGTTAACTTTAATATCGATAATTTAGAACATCAGGAAAAATCATTTATTTAAACCAATACATTTTATACTTTTAAGTTATAGGTTAACATCACAAAACAAATATAGAATATAATTGTATATGGAAACATATCAAAACTAAATATGAAATTGAAACCTAAAGAACAATAAATACATTAAATTGCCAATTAAAAGTGAAATAATAATGGCCTCTTAATACACAATACATGACAATTTATTTGACGGTTTCTGGGGTAACATAAAAACAATACAAATGGTATATGACCATTATATAATATTTCAAAATACTTAACAATGATGAACAACAGCATATATTAAGTAAGTTTTGATTTAATTCATTGTAATTGATTAATTATATAGTATTTTACAATGGGTAGCATGCTACACAAGTATCAAATTTAGAATCAAATATATAAATCATATAAATGGAAAGTGTTATTTTAAATATAACAAAATATTTTAAACCTTACCTTCCTCCTTCAAGAAAATTGCAAACATTGTCATCTCGTTTAGAAACTAATTGAAATGTTTCCTTAATAATTTGCTGTTGCATGTCTTCATTCTATTATATAATAAATAACAAAAAACTATACATTAACATGAATATTTAATTTTAATTTTAATACTTACAAAGTATTGATAAAATTTAGAAAGTCTAGGCTTTCCATAATTATTGAATACCAGTATTGCTTTGATCATTATTATTTATTATTATAAATATTTTAAACTGATATTTATAATATTTATATTAATGTTAATAAAATAATACAACAAATTCGACCAAGTATAATTTGTTAAAAAATGTATTACCATTTTTATTAAGTATATATTTTTTACATGACATTAATTAAAACATTTATTACAAAAATATAATCATTAATTTTATAATAAATTCTCTATTATAAAATCAATGGTATAATCAAATAGTATAATCAATTGGTAATCAAATGATAAAGTTCTAACAATTTATTTATATAAATAAGACAATTCAACGAGCTTACAAACTATAATAATACAGTAAGATAATGCAAAATATACAAATACTAACTAGCCAAGTGCCTAAGTTTAGAAGTCCTAACTCCGAAGTCTATATAATAAGTACTATACTAACATTGATTATAATATAATATTATATATTATATATATAATCAATGATACTAAGTACTACAACTACTAAATTTTCCTTAATAATTGTAGACTTGTAGTATTGTAGTAGTACATAAACATAACATATTTATTGTAAGATGTAACATGTGTTATCAATATTTATCAATAATTATTCACAACAGTACAACCACTTTCATAAAATAAATAGTCTTTTTTTAGATTCTGAGCAAAGTAAAGAATGTATTAGTTTTGTTATGACTTATGACTTTATGAGTTTTACAATGATGTCTATCTTTTTTTTAGTTTTTTATTTATTTTTGTTTTTATGTCTGAAGACACTTTTACTACCCGAAATAATGCTACGATTTTCACGAAAAGTAAATGTTTCCGGTTGGAAAGTGAATATAGTAAGTACTTTATTCAGGTCATTTTTCGAATATCTCAATATTGACCTTATGCGAAAAAACGACAAAAGAATGACGAAATCGGCATTTTTCACGAAAACTGAATTTTCGACGAATTTGATTTAAATATTTCAGGATAACTAAGGAAATAATATTATTCAATATTTCAATATAGGTACTGTGTCCTAAATCCCAATATAGTACTATAGTAGATTCACTAAATTAGTAAATTATTAAATTTGCACCTACAATTAATAGATTTAATTTAACACATTGAATGGTTAAATATTTAATTTATTTTAATACAATGTTGAATGTTATAATTTTTAAGATATGCTTATATCATTACGTAGAATATTTGTCCAATTGTTCGATTTACGATTTTAAATCGTATAGTTCATAGTTGACCTAGTTGTATATTTGGTTTTACAATGATCTATGATTATTTTTTTTATTTTTTTTTATTTTGAAAACACTTTTACGACCCGAAATAATGATCCGATTTTCACGAATAGCATATGTTTCCGGTTGGAAAGTGGATGTAGTTGGTACTTTATTTAGGTCATTTTTCAAATTTCTCAAAATTGATCCTAAGCGATAAGAAAAATGACGAAAAAGCGGCATTTTTCACGAAAAATTAAATTTCAACGAATTCGATTTCAATATTTCACGATAACTTAGGCAATTTTGAAGATAGAGACTTTAAAATGTTTTTGGGTGTTCACATAGCTACTATATATATGAGGTAAAATTTTGGAACCGTTTGGTTAATTTCTCTACAAAATATAGGACTTTGAATATTTTGTAAGAATCTCATCTCAAGAATGCATTTTAAATATCGTAGGTGTGTGTTTGTCAAATATCGAAAACCAAGTTGCATGAATGTGTGGACCAGTGGCGTATTATCGCTTAGGCTGTATAGGTCACCGGTCTAGGGCGGCAAATTTGAAAGGGGCGGGAAAAAACTATCATTTTGCAATTGTTACTATACATACTTTTATATTTTAGTTGTAAATATTACTACTCTCAACTCTCATAGTCTCATATTATAATTATAGGGATAATATATTAATATTTATATTAATATATTATTAACTGAAAGAAAAATTATGGACGACGCTTATACTTTTTTCTAAGAGATAACATTTACATTTATACACAATTCATGCATTCCAAATTTCCACAATAAATCGCGTATACTTATACGGAACTACAGAAGTAGTAAAATACAAAACACACAATTCAATGCAATTATTTAATTTTAGATAATAATATAAAAACATATATATTCATAGCTTATGGGTTAAATACTTATAAATTATAATGAGTATACAATCACATTATATTATACTATTATAATAAAGTAAAATGAGAAAGACTGCAACAAAATATACTCTTATGTATAAAAGTGGTTTCTTTAATGAAATACAATTATTTTTCACACAATCATTATTGAATGTCGTTACGATTAATGAAATACGGAAACGTATATTAAATTATTATTTTTATTAACGACTCAATTTATATACTATTTATTTCCGCCATTTAACGTTTCAGCACCAATAGTATTTAATTAGTATAAATTAATTCTACAGGAAATTGGAATATATTGTTCATGATTATATCTATGCCGTACGCTGTATGTAGGTACTATGCATACATGATACATTTATATATAATATTATGTATTATAAAATAATTCAAATGCATATAGCGTATATGTACCTATATAAATAATACTGTATACGATTTTCAAAAGGAAACAAAATTTTAACTTTTCGTTTATTTTTACTAAAACCATTAAATCTATGACTCAACTATAGGTAGATAACTATAATAATAATTTTGCTTTATAAGTATAAAAATGGTATAATTTAAATATTTAAGTATTCAATATTGAATTGAAATATTATATTTTGTACTTGTGTAATTGTATGGCAATAACTGAAAAGGATGAGATATGGGAACACAGTAATCAACTAATTTAGTTGAAATAATATGTATTTCGTAAAAATTTCTAGGTCTAGTCGCTGCAAAAATAACGTTTTGGCGTTTTAACAATTTAGCAGAAGTCTTTTTAACCCGTCAATCGTCATCACGAGAGTCGAAAAATTATTATAATGTTTCCAATACAATTATAAAAAATAAATTAATAATTATTGTAACATTTTTAAATAATATTTTATAATTTTATATAATATAAGTATTATAGATTTAGCCATTTAGGTACTCGTTTTAGTATATTACCAGATTACCTATCCCTACCGCAATTTTGTTGGTGTAGTATGATAACTACCAACAAATTGTTACTTTATACTGGAAAACTTTATATTTTCTATTTTAATTTTATAACTGGAAAGTACCTGACAATTAAGATAGTTACATATTACATTCAATATTATAAAAGTTATAACTTGCTAATTGCTAGTAAATATTCACTAAGAAAATAAAAATGTAATAATGTAGTCTATGTTATGTCCACGTGTGTGTTTTTGCGTTGTGACTTTGTGAGTTGTATTTTACTTTGTATTGGTTACATACAATTATTTTATTTTTACATAATATTATTCATTTTATTTTTTATTATAATGAATAAATCAAACATCAAAGAGGTATTTATAAATGAGCATATAATATCCACTGTAGAAACATGTATCAACTATAACTATGGGAAGTTTTATAATTTATTAATATGGGCTTATTTACATAAAAACAAAAATATATATGTATAAAACGTAAAAGTAATTTTAAAATACATAGATATACTTGAAAAATGACAATGATGTTTATTGAAGTACGAAGTTTTAATAAATATATTGTGATTAATTTTTTTACCATTTTACGAAAGGTAGCATAATTTACGTCTAAACGAATACCCAGATTTAAATTAAAATTTATTTTTAACTGATCATTTATTTATTTTAACACGATATAATATTATATTATGTAGTAGGTACCTACCTATAACTAGGGTTGCCAGACGTCCCGTATTATACGGGAATGTCCCTTATTCTAACTATCTGCCCCGTTGTCCCGACCACTCTCTTCGGGACACCAAAATGTCCCGTTTTTTCAAACGTGTCCCATATTTATACAGTTCATAAATGTTTATGAAAAAAATATATATTATATTATATAAAATTTTCTTATAAGTTATAATTCAAGTTTTTTCTTAATATTTTATTGGTATAATTTAAAATATAGATCGTTTTTATCCAAAGAGCTTTACTCTTTGTTTTCTTTACTCTATCTCTAAGAGATATTGTATTTGTATTAATTTAAAATATATAATTATGTAATAACCGATATAATAACATTTATAATAACATATAAAAATTATGTAAACACTATATAATATTATAGTTCTATAAGCCAAATTTGTTTGTCCCGTATTTAACAATTTTAAATCTGGCAACCGTACCTATAACTATAAGTTATTATTATATTAAGATTTGCCTAACTGCGAAATGTAGATATACCTATATTTTTATATTTTTCTATTATAATATCATATTTAAACCAGCACATCTTTACGATCCCATTATCCCATGATCCTATGATTCTTTGATTTTATGTTACATATATTATTAAATAGGTATATAATATTGTAGGTATACTATATTAGTATAATAGATTAATAATATATTATATTTTAATATTTAATAATATTATATTTTAATATTTAATAATATTATATTAATAGGGTCGTGTCTTCATTTACAACAAAATATAAATTATATTATATTATACACCTGCCACAATAATAACGGTCGTTAGACTTAATGTACATCCCCGATCCCGTATTAATTCACACGCTTTCATGATTTCGTCGGAACACAATGCAAATTTAATGTGCGAATAGTTCACGTACATGAACTATTATGCATCTAAATATTATACACTATAGGTACACATCCTTTAAATCACTAATGTGGGTAGCAAATACTATTAGGTATAATAATATGTAATGTTAACTACCGAATAATTAGATTTCAAAGCATATGCTATATTACGAGTTTATTATTATATATAAGTATGCCAGTGTACACAATATTTTATTTATTTTTCTTTTTTTTGTCATAAAGACGTATATATCCCATTGTCATTTTACCCCAACAACTACTAAATATATTATGTACGTACAGGTCAGCACGATCCGTGCATATCGGTTATATATTATAGGGGTGAAATGGACAGTAAATAGATCTATTAATTTCGCATTAGCCGAATGCGAATATAACCTTTTCCCGCATAATAGTGTCGCAGTTAGAGTAATTTACCTGAAATCACATTTTGACAAGTTTCCGGTGTGCGTATTATAAGTCTGTGAATCGTCTTTAATGTTATTACCTACCTACGACGGATATAAAATAAATATACACTTCACTACTTCAGTCGGTAGTCGGTGTACAACGGTCACTGGAGTTGGTTCTTGTCGTGCTATATAGGATTTAAGAATTTTTTCCTTCTGTTCTTGTTTATTTTTCATTATCCTTACCTCGTTTAAAACGTTCCGCGAATTTGGTCTTTGCAATAATTAAAGAATTATTAAATACGTTTCGAATCGATCGGAAACATTTTAATATTTTTCACGCAACACTATATCCGATAATATCATGAACTCGTCAAAGAATTCGTCCGGCAACAGCAGCATGGACTACTATCTAAAACGTCAAAAAAATAACGAACAGGCCAAAATCAGTCGGTTGAGGAAGAAGGAACACGAGATCGAACTCGCCAAAAAGAAACAAAAACTGGAAATGACATATGTAAAACTTCAAAAACAGATAAACCATATGCAATCTCTTCGAGCTTAATTCAATATTGCAATTGTTTTTTCAAGGTAAAACACAATTCATTTTTATTCGTAATTAGTTACCAACATAGTTTAATACGTGTTATTAATATAAGCAATGCGCATATTATATTTCCTTTTTTTAACTAATGATTTTTAACTTCATTCATTTTGATTCTTATCTTTTATTTTTAATTAGTGTATTACGCACATATTATTTATCTACTATATATTATATTTCAACTGTTTGCATATTGCATATTATAATAAGCATGGGCGCCCGTAGAAAATGTATTAGGGGGGGGGCATAATATACTTAATAAAAATTTTGAAGAATTATGAATACCTGCATTAATTCGTAAAGAATATAATATAGTTCTTTTTTCTTCGTTGATATTAAATTTATAAACCTATTCTATACAAAACATCGATAAAATATTTATATAATCATAATATTAATATAATATATAATCATTATTAATTAATAATAAAATTCAAAATTTTCAAAATTATATTTAAAATTTTAAAGTCCAGAGGGGCAAATGTCCCGTCATATTTTAATTTAATTTTTTTAATTAATTTTAGTTATACAAAAAATCTCCAAAAAAATGATCTATCTTTTCGACTATAACATTTTTCATTGTCACATAAAATACAAAAAGAAATATTTTTAAATTATTTTCAAATGCCCTTTCATAAGTAACTATACTATAAACTATATTATTGACAGGGGTGGATAGGTAGTTTTTTTGTTACAAGGAAAAATTTTTAAAAGGCCACCAAAATAAAAAAAAATTGTTCGCGTTGCTCGCACTATTCGTATATTCTTATTTTAAAACAATAACATATAAAATTGTTAAAAACCGAATGGTGCCAAGGGGGGCCACTGACATTATACAAGATTAGGGCCCACAGGGAAAATCCCTTTTTCCCTATGGGCCTATCCACCCCTGACTATTGATATAGATTATAATAATATTATTATATATTTATTAATATGGTATAGTTAATAAATACCTATATAATAAGTGTATTTAACATTTTAAATATTAAAAACATTTCTTTCGTCAAATTTGTATAAGTATTTTTCATTATACAAAGCTTTAAATTTAATAGTATATTCAACCAAACCGCACAAATTATATTCTAAAATGTGTGTTTATATTGTTCTGTATTCTATTATTTTCTGTTGGATAGACTGAAATATGACATAATAGCAAAATATTTAATGAGTATGAAGTCCTTGTACCTAATAATGTAGATAGCAACCACAACCTAACGTTTTGATACATTAAGCATTATTTAATATAATTTCTAATGAATGGTATCATTATAAAATATTATCTATATATAATAATTTATATCTACACTCCAAATTTCACATCGTATGATTCATTTATGTATACAAACATATTAATTATTTAATTTATATATTTGTTTCAGAATATTGATACATGTCCAAAGTTCTCGGAAATTGCATACTATACATTACTGGGAATAAATAAATTTAATATAAAAATATAAATAAATGCATAATGCAAAATTTGTTTTTTTGGTTTAACTTTTTTTTAATTAAGTAAATTAAAAATAAAAAATATTATATATAACTATTTATTTTTAAAATGTAAAATTTGTACACTTTCAAACTAACTTTACATACAGATGACTCAACACATGACGATTTATATAATTTAGTTTTTTTTATATAATATATAAACGTGTGTCCTAATATACAAAATAATAATATTAAAAATGTAATTATTCTATATCTTACAAATAATTGATGTTAAACTGTCAATATCATTATGTTTTCTAATATTTTATTAATCATTTTATAAATTATTATTTATTAATATCTTATCTAATTAATTTTATTTACATATTTTTCTGTACAATTCTATATGAATTTAAAACAATAGTTTAGTTTTAATATTGTTTATTTGACAATATTATATTAATATATTTTGTAAATTTTTCGTGATGTAATCATATAATTAAAAGAAATAATAATTATTTAAATTTTCTTCTTCCATAATATTGATTTATTTTTTTTTAATTTTTATATTTCCTAATTCCTAACAGTTTCTTGTCGCTAACACTTATGTAAACCGTAAACGTATTTAAACTAGAAATATGAATATTTGACTTTTACAAATATAATTTAAACACACATTCTTATTAGTTATAAATTATAATTATTATAATCAAATCCATATTTTTATTTATACCGAAACGGCAAAACGTTTAAATATATAATACCTATTATATCAGTGTTCATACTGTATCGCAACGACGCAATTAAACGAAACGAAGATTGTTTTTTTGCGAATTTAAATAATTTTTCCAAGTTTAATTCAGTTTCAGTGTATGTATTTTTTAAAAATTATATAGATTTATCGTCAATTATTCAATCTTGTGCCTAATAAATATAATATACGAATTACGACTATAATATATAGGTAATGAACTAGTGACATAGTGTTATATAGAGATTCACCTGAAGAATTTTAAATTTCATTAAATATACTATTTCGTATATGGTTTAATATTTATAAATTTAAATATATAACACTGAGAAAAAATTTTTTAAATAATATTTTCGTTGGTATAGTAAAATAATATTAACTATTAAATCTGTAGTAGTAACTATCTTTTCAGACAAATTATTTACCAATTAGATGGGTAAGTCGAATAGATAAAAGTATTTAATTTTTATATTTTGGTCAATCTCGAAATTAAAATTTATTTTTTTAAAAAAATAGGTAATAATTTATCTTGTTATAAATTTGTTCTTCGTATTTCGCATTTACTATATTTACTAATTAAATATAAATACTTTCTTAATTCTTTCATTGTACAATATTCATAGGCGAACTACAGGTGTGTCTTTATCACTAATGATAAAAATTACTTCGGGTATTTTGAAAATTAAAAGACTCCGCAAAGTTTGATATATATTTTAGAATACATTAAATTTATGTAGGTACACAAATGATGACTCTAGTCTCCTTTATATTTTTTTTTCAAATATTAGATAATAACTTGTATTTTATTTTATTATTTTAAAATTGAAAGACAAATATATATTTAAATTTTAAATTATAAATTTATTTAAGAAATATATTTTTTAATATTATTGTATACAAATTCTTAAATAATTTAAAAAAAAATATGTATTATAATTAAAGTAAATTATAAAGATATGCTTAACATAAGATATATGCTTGATATAAGCTTGACAGTTTTTAAATTAAATGAGAAGTATTTCAGTATTTCTTTATTTACTTAGTATTTTAGGTACATACCTATAACTTTATAAGCTATAATTATTTAAACTATTAATTTTTTTTAGAATTTTTGAAGTAAAATTTGAACTTATTTATTTGTTTTATATTTTTTTAAAGGCAGAAGTCTAATTACTTTATACCTTTATCGTCCTTTGACTTTCGTTAACATATAATACATTAATACTTATGGGCACACTCTAATGTTAAATATTAGTAATTCATATTTTACTAAAATAATAACATATATATCTACTTATATTATTTGAGATATTCTAGTACTTTTATTATGATTTAACATTTATAAATGCTTTACCTATTACCATAGACGCAACTACGGGTTAGGTCAGTCAAGTCGAACCTGACATTAGGTCAACATAATTTCTGTAGGTATATAAAATATAAAAATATTGAAATAACATAATTTATAACTGCAGTATATGTTACAATGTCATACGTATTATTATTTAGAGATGAGACATGAAAGTCAAAAAATATATTGAAATTATATTCAAGTTTAATAAAATTTTAATTCAGAAAGTTTTAAATCTCAATAATTATATTGCTTTAAAATAAATATGTTGTTTATGGGGACGATTTTGGTATATTTGGTCTGTCCTAATGAAATGTTCTAGTTTTGCTTATGCCTATTACTTATTATTTATTAACAAAACAATGTAGCTATTTACACTATAGCAAGACTTTATACATCCTATAATTAAACGAGTATCATATGCCTACATATTATATAGGTATTATTAAAAACAATATTGATTTTTATTTTATATTATTTTTTATTAATTCATTAGAATTAACGTCAAACAGCGTTTTACAATATATAATAAAATGTAGGTAAAATAGGTAAATAGATAATAATAATAATTACAATGGCATTAACTTAATGAATAAAAAAACTATAGTTAATATGTAGTGATGAAATGTGCCATCATATATAAATAATTTCAAAATAGGTGCTTATATATTATAATATAGGTACCTATGTTTACAATTATGTACTACCAACACCTAAATTAGGTGACTTAATATAATTTGTCTATTCTTTATTCTTATATCTATTCTTATACTAATATTATTATTATACCTATGCTTCAAAAATAAAATATACATAGGTATATGAAAATAGATATTTATTATTTTATTAATAAGTACTTATTATTATTTAATGTTTAATTTATTTAATTTAAAATAAAATTAATAATATATTTTGAAAGTGAGTAATCATTGTTTGAAAGATTTTCAACAAGATCAAAATGATCAACTCCATCAATTTGTTTTTCTCTCACATCTAAACCAAGTTTGTCCAACAACTAGAAATAAAAAGAAATTAAAACATAAACATGTACTTAAATATAATTATTTAAATTTGTATATATATATATATTTAATATTTATAAATTATAAAATATTATAATGAAATTGTGTTTAGTAATTAGTAGGTAGTATATATAGATAGGTATGTATTATCAGTTGTAGTTATACATCTTCCCTAAACCAATGAAAAATTTAATTAAAAGTACCTACTTATATGTTTTATAATAATTATTATTATTATTTCTACTAAACACTTATTGACCCTAGCCCAAAAAAAAAAAAAAAAAAAAAAAAAATCAACCATTACATAATTTACTATAATAATAATAATAATAATAATTTATATCTTACACTAACTGTAGGTATATTTTATATATTAATTAAGGGTTAAATTTACTTAAATCATTAATTGTTATTTTTTAATTTACAAAATAGTACTTATACCTACAGTATCAATAAAGTAACAATATAAATTATAAATAACGTTATGAAGACCCAGTAGGTAGTCAACTGTATAAAGTTATAATTTCTAAGTTAGGTATTTTTGCTAGGTGGTATCTATGCATAGGTGATAGGTCTATATTTCATAACCCATAGAAATGATAAATTAATAAAATTATGATATGAAATATAAATATTGAATGCATTTTAATTATAAATAAGATAAATATAAAATAAATTTGAGATTATAATAAATTAAAACGTCATACACTCGTCTTAATTATTGGCAATTACTAATTAGTATTAACTAATAATATAGCATTAAGTACACGATTTATACTTATATTATTCGATCTGAAACAAATAAACAATAGTACGTCATGACGTGGCCAACAATTGGTTATTCCACGGTGCATTAGTTCAGTATAAAATGTAATATTCTAATATAACCGAATTTAATAATACATATATATTTATTTTTTTAGATTTTGAGGGAAGCAAAATATGTATTGGTTATACAATAATGTGTGTATTATTTTTTAATATATATTTAATATATAATATATTAATATATAAATACTTTTTATAGGTACCTAAAATAATGTTCCGATTTTCACGAATAGCATGTTTTCAGTAGGAAAGTTAGATTAGGTTAAGTTAGTGAATGTTGTTCATTGGCGCTACTAGGAGGGTGCTAAGGGGGTTTAAAACCAGAAAAATTTTAATATTTTATTAGGAATATTTGTTAACAAAATATAAATAAAATTATTTGGTACGTTAGCCCTCCTAAAATTTTTAACCTAATTGTACCTATAATGTAGTGTGTTTAATTTTAATTGCAATTTGAATGCAATGATAAATTATTATATTCGAAAAACGATTCTGAGCGAAGTACTGTCAGATTTGGGTATATAGCATTGATTAGCATTGATTTAGCATTTAGCAAGTAATTCATTTAGGGGTTTTATGATAAATTATTTAGGATATTGAACGTAGAGACTGATAAAAGTAAAAATTTTAATCGGTACATAATAGGTAGGTACCTACATATATTATCCGATGAACTTCGCTCAGAATCGTTTTTCGAATGTAATGATTTATCATTGCATTCAAATTGTAATCAAAATTCAACACTATCTTCTTTACACCTGTATCCCTTGCTTTTTTTTATAACTGTTTAAGGGGAAAAAAAACCGATACCTACTGATGCGGTCTGTCGTCTGTGGAAGGGTTACAGTTGTAAAGAGAATAGTGTTGAATTTTGATTAAAATTTGAATGCGATATTAAATCATTACATTTGAAAAACAATAATTGAAGTACCTACTGTTAGATTTGGGTAATTAGGTGACTCATATCGGGGTTTATATATATTTATATATTGATTTTGAATGTAAAAATTTTAATCAATACATACCTATATTATCTGATGAACTTCGCGCAAAATCGTTTTCATATATATATATATATTAGTATATTACTAACCTAACTTAAGACCTAACACATAGGTAATTATTTATATTAGATAATTTAAAAAAATAATCTGACTAACTTTGACAAATTGTGATGACTGATATTGATAAGCTGGGGAATCATTTTCTGCATAAACCACAAGTACTTTTATACTACTTGTTATATTAGAAAAATCAAGTCTGCTTAAAATATTAAATGGGCTAAGTTCTAGAAAATCATTGCTGAAAAAAATTGTATATATTTTATATTTAAAAACATGAAAATATAAATATAATATATTATAAATATCTATTAAGATCATTTCAATATATATAATAGGTATAGTGGACAGATTTGTGGTCCAGAACCTCCATTGAAATTATAAATAATGTAAAAATAAAAATGTATTTTTAATAGATTAAACGTATATATATATATATTTTCTATTTTAATCTGGTCATATGGAGCCCAAATATGGGATTGTGCAAAACCAACCCTAATTAAAACATTAAAGCCTTTCAGTCTATTTCCCTCCGCACAATAACGTCAGCTCCTTGGTATGTTTCCAACTACACCCTTCACAAAGACTTAAACATCGAATCAGTTGAAAACTTAGTTAAAACCCACTACAAAAAGTTTCACTCCAAATTACGTCATCATCCAAATCCTCTGAGCTTTGATTGCAAACCAACACTCAGCCACAATTCCAGATAACCCCTCTCATCGCCTCAAAAGACGATGGCTTCGCGATATCTTAAACTGAAACACCATTCGTAGTCCTAACTGTTACACGTCAAAAGGATCCTATCACTGGACAGCTTCCCTTCACATGTCTTCAAAGTCACTATAATATTGTTAACCTATTTGCTTATTGTAATATTTTTATGTACAGATTGTAAATGTTATTTTATTAAAATAAAAAAAAAAAAAACTTAAAAGAAGTATTTGATGACCTTTATAATTATTTAAAATCAATAAATTTGTATATTTAAGCTAGGTGTGCTTATATAAATTAATCTAAAAAATAAATATTTAATATAGTTATTGGGTAGGTACTTACTTGTTTAATTTTAGACTTTTATTTACAGTAGTCTTCAATAAAGGATTTAATTTATAAAGTCCACTTATAAGTATAAATCCTTTAATACCAACATGTTCACATAGTTCATAATGTATCATAGATGCAGCTAAATGAGCACCAGCTGAATGACCTCCTAACCAAATATTTCTAATTTAAAAATAATATGTATTAAAAAAAGGAAGATTATATTTTAATTTTACATTTAATGCTATTCAACCTCATATAATTTTAAATGTAAGTAAGTACCTACATAATTAATTAAAATATTAAAAAAACTTACTTATAATTTAAAGACATTTTTAAATATGAAACAAGTTGATAAATTTCTTTAACAATATCATTCAAAGATACTGAAATAAATAAATAAATAATTTAATTGTTTAACAAATCCACAACTATTTTACCTTTATTTAATAAGATCTTGGTTAATATATTTATCTATTTTAAGAAAATTATATTTTATATGTTTATAATAAGATAAAAAATACCTACTAATATAAATATAATACCTGAAATCCAAATTTATAATATGTACCTGTTGGTGCAAGATCATAACCTGGTATAATTACACAAATTCCAGCATTTACTAATGGTTCTACACAATGTGCAGAAATATCTTTATTTAACATTCGCCAATAACCACCATGTAAATAAACAAAAGTCTGATCAGTAGAAGAAGTCAGATTATCTTCATAAACATCTAAAAGCTGTAATTTACCAGATCCATATCTAATATTGGTTCTTTTACAATATCTAGATTTCTTATTTTTCTCACTTACTAAAAATATTTTAATTAAATTAGGTAGAAATATATTTACTAATTAAAATTATCAAAACACAATAATTAAAATTATACATAATCTTACTTAACCGAACTACTTCTATATGTTTATTAACTACTAAATTTGGTTCCATTCGTTTACACCATTGACTAGGCATATAAAGGACTTCATTAGTATCATGCTAATAAAAAATATAATAAGTATATATTAACAAAATATGTTATTGATCTATATAATAAAATTAATAACAATTACAATACATTTTTGTTCATTATAATCAAAGCTGGGCATTAACGAGTTAAAAGTTAAAATTAAGTTAAACCGTTAAGTTAATTAACTCGTTAATTTTTTCTCAAATTAACTTTTAACTTCATGAGTTACTTTTTTTAAGATTTACGTGTTAAATTAAAGCTAATATTTTTCAAGAGTTTCTAAATTAAGTTAATTTTCGTCTGAAATGTAATGAAAATTTTTGAACAAGTTTCTTAGTATGTATACTTATATTTTGCTATTTTAATATGAATTTCATGTAGATGAAAATAATATGAAAAAATAGTTGCAATAATAAATATATTATAATATTATAATATTATAATACCTAATTACCTGCATGTTTTCCATTGTCAATATTGTATTATTTGTATTATTTATGCAGTAATTTTCTTGAGCGTAAAGAAGAACTATATCTATCCTAGGGTGTAAATATATATTTTTTTTTTTACAAATTATAAAATTTTAACTTTAAATTAAGTTAACAAAAAATATTTGATTAACTTTTAACTTAACTTATATGATTTTAAAATAACTAACTTAAGGAGTTAAAAAAATCATTAACTTGCCCAGCCTTGATTATAATATACTTTAATAATTGCAAGAAGGTACTGTTTTTATGGGCTAATACAAAATAATGTCTGTTATAGAACTTCTAGCAATGGATTGATATGGAATATAAATATAAGGCTTCATCAGGTAATATAATAGCAGTGGCGGCACCAGGATATTTTTTTAGGTAGGGCCAATTGGAGGCCAAAAATTTTTAGTGGGGGCCGTAAGATAGGTATAAATAATTAGTCTTGTAATGAAAAAATTCAAAGTATATATGACTAATATTATAATTAACTAGTTTAAATAGTAAACTTAGAATCAATATAAGTATTCTTCTTATTATTTCTCAATACATGTACAATAAAATATAATAAAAAACCCAAAAGTATGAAAATTGTATTGAAGCATACTGATATAAATCATAACGTATTTCCAAAATATTAAAAAATTCTCAAGTTTCAATTTTTTTTTATAGCTGTTTAAAGTTGAAATTTTAGTAAAATCAATATCCATATGGATTCTTCTTATTATATTTTAATATTTTATAATAATGTTAAATAAAATTGACAACATTTTTTTTTAAATTTTTAAAATTATATTGAAGCTCAAATACATATCACTTAACTCAGTTTTAATTAGTTGTAAATTATTATATTTACGATTTTTTTTTTTTATAGCTGTTTAAAGTGTAAAAATCAACGGAAAGGATACAGGTGTAAAGAGCATAGTGTTTAATTTTGATTAACATTTGAATGCAATGATACCAATGATAAATCATTACATTTGAAAAACGATTCTAAGGGAAGTACTGTTAGATTTGGGTATTTAGTCGACTCATTTAGCGATTTTATGATAAATAATTTATATTAAACGTATAGAAACTGATAAATGTAACAATTTAAATAGATACATATATTATCAAATGAACTTCGGCACTTCGCTCAAAATCGGTTTCATGAATGTAATGATTTATCATTGCATTCAAATTGTAATCAAAATTCAACATTATTCACTTTAAACCTGTATCCCTTCACTTTTTGTAATATAATTTTAATCATTGTTTATTTGGTTCACCTATTTATTCGTATATATATATATATATATATATTATATTATATTTATATTAAAATTAATAACGAATAATACGTTTATAAAATTATTATTCCACATAACATAATAAATATGTAATAAGTACGGTACATAATATATTAATTTAATTTTTAACATTATAACATTGGATACATACATAATATTATTTTATTATAATTAATAAATCATATTAAACAAATTTCAAGCCGGGCCAATGGCAGGGCCTGGTATTTTCATGTAAATGCGCTTATTCAGTGCGCCGCCACACTGTATAATAGTCAATAGGTACTAAAATTGGAATCAAATATCTCAATAATATATTACTTAATCATTTTTTTTATAGTTTATAAACAAATTTATACCTATTATATAAAAATAATTAAATATTTTTCTCAGAAAGTAAATAATATATGCAAGAGCCATAGTTCCACCAACTTCTTCTAATGAAACTTGAATAATTTTTATTATTTCTTTGCAAAGAGTAGTAAAATATACTTTTGTATCGGTAAATGAAGATCTAGTTACTGGATCATCCACACCAAGACCCAGAAGATAAGATTTGAAACGTATAGTTTCATCATCACTAATAGCACCTTGTTTTTCTTTAATTTTTTCAGAAATATTTTTACTTAACATCACCATATCCTTTGCAGTAATCATAAGTCTGTCTAAATCTTTAAATGCTTCAGTAATACTAACATTTGATGCTTTTTGCTTTTCAAAAATCATTTTTTAAAATTCCACCAATTCCAGTTCTTACTTGTTGTGTAATGTTATGTATAGACCATTTTTTTTCAAAATAAAATATACTCGTACATAGGTATATGAAAATAGATATTTATTATTTTATTAATACTTATTATTATTTAGTGTTTAATTTATTTAATTTAAAATAAAATTAATAATATATTTTGAAAGTGAGTAATCATTGTTTGAAAGATTTTCAACAATATCAAAATGATCAACTCCATTAATTTGTTTTTCTCTCACATCTAAACCAAGTTTGTCCAACAACTAGAAATAAAAATAAATTAAAACATAAACATGTACTTAAATATAATTATTTAAATTTGTATACATATATATTTAATATTTATAAATTATAAAATATTATAATGAAATTGTGTTTAGTAATTAGTAGGTAGGTAGTATAGGTATATACAAGCCCGGATTAAGACCACTTAGGGCCCTGGGGATAAAATTCCATTATGGGCCCTGATCATTACTTGAATATTATAAATATGAGTACATTTTTTTTTAATAATGACACATCTTAAAATAAATATGTAATATAATATAATATATTATTATATTTATTATTATAATAACTACTCTAAACTCTAGTACAATATATAATTTAAATTATGCTAATAATAAATAATTAAGACAATAAATTTAACATTTTTAGATTCTGAACGAAGCGAAGAATGTATTGGTTTTACAATGATGTGTGATTTTTTTTTTTTTTATATCTGTGTACAAAAATACTACCCGAAATAATGCTCCGATTTTCACGAATAGGGTATGTTTCCGGTAGCAAGTGGATGTACTTGGTACTTTACTTAGGTCATTTTTTGAATTTCTCAAAATTGACGCTATGCGGTAGAAAAAACGGCGAAAAAATGAAATTTTCGCGAAAAATGAAATTTAGACGAATTCGATTTCTATATTTCACGATAACTTAGGCAATTTTTAAGATAGAGATCTGAAATTTTTTTTGGATGTTCACATAGCTACTATATATATGTGGTATAATTTTGGAACCGTTACATTAATTTTTCTCCAAAATATAGGACTTTGAATATTTCGTAAAATTCACGTTTTCGCGTATACTCGTATAATGTGTGATAAAATTGGCAATTTTTGGTATTAGGATCTGAAAATTTTACTGAAATATACTTACATATTACTTAACATCATACTAAAATATTATAAAAATCCCAAGTCACAATTTTTTTTTATAGCTGTTTTAAGTTGATATTTTTAGTTCAAACGAAAATTATAATCTGACTGAACTTCGCTCAGAATCGTTTTTTCGAATGCAATGGTTGATCATTGCATTCAAATTCTAAGTAAAATTAAACGCTATGATTCGCACACCTGTATCCTGTGCGGCAGTAGTATCAGCTCATCTTTTTTTTTTTTTAATATTGTACATTGAATATTTTATACAAAACACTTTTTTCTTGCTTTTTGTGAAGCAAATCCTACCAATGATTCTTCAAAACTTATTTCTTCTAGAACATCACATTCAGTTGACAAAATGATTAAAGATGATAGATTAATAAAAAATATTTTTTAATAAAATAAATTAATATAACTACCCAATGTAAATAATATAAAAGTATACATAATAATTATTAATAACAATATAAGTTAGTAAGATTATGGATTAACACAAATTTATAAATAATAATTAATATTTACACAAAAGACAAAACCATCACGGTGATACCATCATAATTTTAACTGTATATCGCATAATTATACGAATCAATTATAAACATACAATTATACCTACATATTTTGTAAGTTAAAAATATTTTTATAATAATAACTAATAGAACAAAAAAATTCAATTCAATAATAAAATTATTAAATTGTTTTATGAAAAAATACAATACTTGTATAAAAAAATTTTCAAAGAGACATTTACGGAACACAATTATAGCCTTGAGATTAAAATATAAAAGGGCCCATGACTTTCACGGGCCCCGGGGACGTGGCCCCCCCCTTAATCCGGGCTTGGGTATATAGATATGTAGGTATTATCAGTTGTAGTTATACTTATACATCTTCCCCAAACCAATGAAAAATGTAATTAAAAGTACTTGTATGTTTTATAATAATTGTTATTATTATTATATTCTACTAAAAACTTATTGACCCTAGCCAAAAAAAAAAAAAAAAAAAAAAAAAATCAACCATTACATAATCTACTATAATAATAATAATAATAATATATAATATATTATGTTTAACACTAACTGTAGGTATATTTTATATATTAATTAAGTATTAAATTTACTTAAATCATTAATTGTTATTTTTAATTTACAAAATAGTACTTATACCTACAGTATCAATAAAGTAACAATATAATTTATAAATAACGTTATGAAGACTCAGTAGTCAACTGTATAAAGTTATAATTTATAAGTTAGGTATTTTTCCCATTTACAAAAATTAAATTCTATATAAAATAGGTAGTGGTAGTGGTAGTGGTATCTATGCATAGGTCTATATTTCATAACCCATAGAAATGATAAATTAATAAAATTATGATATGAAATATAAATATTGAATGCACTTTAATTATAAATAAGATAAATATAAAATAAATTTGAGATTATAATAAATTAAAACGTCATTCACTCGTTTGTTATTTTATGTATAAAACTATAACAATTATTGGTAATTACTAATTACCTAGTATTAACTAATAATCCATATATCATTAAGTACACGATTTATACTTATTCGATCTGAAACAAATAAACAATAGTACGACATGACGTGGCCAACAATTGGTTATTCCTTATTCCACGGTGCATTAGTTCAGTATAAAATGTAATATTCTATTATGATTTATGACCTAATTTAATAATACATATATGTATATTTATTTTTTTAGATTTTGAGCGAAGCTCATATATGTATTGGTTTTACAATAATGTGTGTTTTTTACTTAAAATAATGTTCCGATTTTCACGAATAGCATGTTTCCAGTAGGAAAGTAAATGTTGTTCATTGGCGCTAATAGGAGGGTGCTATGGGGTTTAACACCAGAAAAATTTTAATATTTTATTAGGAATATTTGTTAATAAATTATAAATAAAATTATTTGGTACTTTAGCCCTCCTAAAATTTTTAACCTAATTGTACCTATGGGCTATGATGTAGTTGGTACTTTATTTATATCATTTTTTGAATTTCTCAAAATTAACCCTATGCAATAAAAAAAAACTACCAAAAAATGACAAAAATACAGCATTTTTCACAAAAACTGAAATTTTAACGAAATTAATTCTAATATTTTACTATAGATAACTCAAGTAATTTTGAAGTTAGAGACTTGAAAATATAATTGGGTGTTGACATAGGTACTATATATATGTGATAACATTTTGGAATCATTACATTAATTTTTCTACAGAATATAGGACTTCGAATATTTCGTAAAATACTCGTTTTTATGAAGTTAATGTTTGATAAAATTGATAATTTTGGGCAATAATAACGTCTGAAAATTTTACTGATGTATACTTGCATATTACTTAACATCATATCATAATATTAGAAAAATCCCAAGTCTTAATTTTTTTTTATAGCTGTTTAAAGTTGATATTTTTAGTGTAAACGAAAATCTTAGAATCTACGAATATTCTTATTATTTCTCAATACTTTTACAATAAAAATGAATAGAAAAACCAAAAATTTAGGAACATATTTGAAAATTTTATTGAAGCATACTGATATATATCCCATATATATCTAATATATAACTTAGCGTATTTCCAAAATATTAGTAAAATCTCAAGACTCAATTTTTTTATAGGCGTTTAAAGTTGAAATTTCAGTAAAATCAATATTTAAAATATTTATATGGATTCTTCTTATTATATTACAATATTTTACAATAATGTAAAATAAAATTGACAAAATTTTTTTTAAATTTTAAATATTTTTTATTCAAGCTTAAATTCATTTTACTTAACTCAATTCCAGATAATTATGAATTACATTACATTTACGATTTTTTTTTTTTTATAGCTGTTTAAAGTGTAAAAAGCAAGGATGGGATACTGGTGTGGAAAGGATACGGGTGTAAAGTGGATAGTGTTGAATTTTAATTACAATTTGAATGCAATGATAAATTATTATATTCGAAAAACTCGAAAAACTTCGAATTAATTCTGAGCGAAGTACTGTCAGATTTGGGTATATAGCATTGGTTAGCATTGATTTAGCATTTAGCAAGTAATTCATTTAGGGGTTTTATGATAAATTATTTATATTGAACGTAAAGACTGATAAATGTAAAAATTTTAATCTGTACATAATACATATATTATTCGATGAACTTCGCTCAGAATCGTTTTTCGAATGTAATGATTTATCATTGCATTCAAATTGTAATTAAAATTCAACACTATCTTCTTTACACCTGTATCCCTTCCCTTGCTTTTTTTTAAAACTGTTTAAGGGATAAGAAAAAAGCTAATACTGATGTGGCCTGTCGTCTGTGGAAGGGTTACAGTTGTAAAGAGAACAGTGTTCAATTTTGATTAAAATTTGAATGCGATAATAAATCATTACATTTGAAAAACAATAATTGAAGTACCTACTGTTAGATTTGGTTATTTAGGTGACTCATATCGAGGTTTACCTATATATATTTATATATTATATTGATATTGAATGTAAAAATTTTAATCAATACATATATTATCTGATGAACTTAACTCAAAATTGTTTTCATATATATATATATATTACTAACCTAACCTAACACATAGGTAATTATTATTTATATTAGATAATTTAAAAAAATATTCTGACTAACTTTGACAAATTGTGATGACTGATGTTGAAAAGCTGGGGAATCATTTTCTGCATAAACCACAAGTACTTTTATACTACTTGTTATATTAGAAAAATCAAGTCTGCTTAAAATATTTAATGGGCTAAGTTCTAGACAATCATTGCTGAAAAAAATTGTATATATTTTACATTTAAAAACATGAAATTATAAATATAATATATTATAGATATCTATTAAGATCATTTCAATATACCTATATAATAGGTATAGTGGACAGATTTGTGGTCCAGAACCTCCATTGAAATTATAAATAATATTAAAATAAACATTTATTTTTAATAGATTAAACGTATATATATATATATATATATATATTTTTTCATAAGTAATATAGGTAATTAACTTAATAATATTTAATATGTTTTTTAAACTCCTCCTTGGCTCCTTACAAAATTTTTAAGTACGTCATTACTAGGAGCGATTTGAGTATTATAAGTTATAACTTTTCGTATGATATTACCTAGGCACCTACTTTATTTTTTATTTTTTTTCTGTAGGTATACACAAACATAATACACTTTATAGGTAAGTACTAGTATTGTGTTACAAATTATAACTTAAAATAATTTTTCAAGGATTTCCTATCCCCTCCTTGTCTCAAGTCAATATCTAGGAATAATTTTAGACAAAAGACTAACTTGGGGTCCTCACCTCAAATCAAAAAGAAAGTCTCTAAATACAACATCCCATTTACTACGTCCTATGTTGAAATCTAAACTCCCACTCCATAATAAAATAATTAGGTATTTATAAATGTTAAGACCAATCTGGTCATATGGAGACCAAATATGGGATTGTGCAAAACCAACCCTAATTAAAACAATTAAAGCCTTTCAGTCTATTTCCCTCCGCACAATAATGTCAGCTCCTTGGTATGTATCCAACTACACCCTTCACAAAGATTTAAACATCGAATCAGTTGAAAACTTAGTTAAAACCCACTACAAAAAGTTACATTCCAAATTACGTCATCATCCAAATCCTCTGAGCTTTGATTGCAAACCAACACTCAGCCACAATTCCAGATAACCACTCTCATCCCCTAAAAAGACGATGGCTTCGCGATATCTTAAACTGAAACAACATTCGCAGTTCTAACTGTTACACGTCAAAAGGATCCTATCACTGGACAGCTTCCCTTCACATGTCTTCAAAGTCACTATAATATTGTTAACCTATTTGCTTATTGTAATATTATTATGTACAGATTGTAAATGTTATTTTATTAAAATAAAAAAAAATAAAAAAACTTAAAAGAAGTATTTGATGACCTTTATAATTATTTAAAATCAATAAATTTGTATATTTAAGCTAGGTGTGCTTATATAAATTAATCTAAAAAATAAATATTAAATATAGTTATTGGGTAGGTACTTACTTGTTTAATTTTAGACTTTTATTTACAGTAGTCTTCAATAAAGGTTTTAATTTAAAAAGTCCACTTATAAGTATAAATCCTTTAATACCAACATGTTCACATAGTTCATAATGTATCATAGATGCAGCTAAATGAGCACCAGCTGAATGACCTCCTAACCAAATATTTCTAATTTAAAAATAATATGT
>JAIUCT010000013.1:2513025-2535017 GCA_021307375.1 Tetraneura akinire | reverse complement strand
ATTATCTTCATAAACATCTAAAAGCTGTAATTTACCAGATCCATATCTAATATTGGTTCTTTTACAATATCTAGATTTCTTATTTTTCTCACTTACTAAAAATATTTTAATTAAATTAGGTAGAAATATATTTACTAATTAAAATTATCAAAACACAATAATTAAAATTATACATAATCTTACTTAACCGAACTACTTCTATATGTTTATTAACTACTAAATTTGGTTCCATTCGTTTACACCATTGACTAGGCATATAAAGGACTTCATTAGTATCATGCTAATAAAAAATATAATAAGTAGGTATATATTAACAAAATATGTTATTGATCTACATAATAAAATTAATAACAATTACAATACATTTTTGTTCATTATAATCATGGCTGGGCATTAACGAGTTAAAAGTTAAAATTAAGTTAAACCATCAAGTTCATTTTAATTGAGTTAATTAACTCGTTACTTTTGTCTCAAATTAACTTTTAACTTCATAAGTTACTTTTTTTTTAAATTTATGTGTTAACTTAAAGCTATTATTTCAAGCGTTTCTAAATTAAGTTAATTATCGTCTGAAATGTAATGAAAATTTTTGAACCAGTTTCTTAGTATGTGTACTTAAATTTTGCTATTTTAATATGAATTTCATGTAGATGAAAATAATATGAAAAAATATTTGCAATAATAAATATATTATAATATTATAATACCTATTTACCTGCATGTTTTCCATTGTCAATTTTGTATTATTTGTATTATTTGTATTATTTATGCAGTAATTTTCTTGAGCGTAAAGAATAACTATATCTAGCCTAGAGTGTAAATATACTTTTTTTTTTACAAATTAGAAAATTTTAACTTTAAATTAAGTTAAGTTACTTTTTATTAAAGTTAACTTTTAACTTTAAAAGTTAACAAAATATTTGTTTAACTTTTAACTTAACTTAACTTAAATGATTTTAAAATAACTTACTTTACAAGTTAAAAAAAATCATTAACCTGCCCAGCCTTGATTATAATATACATTAATAATTGCAAGTAGGTACTTGTGTTTTTATGAGCTAATACAAAATAATGTCTGTTATAGCAGTGCTTCTCAACCTGGGGGCTGCGGCCCTCTAGGGGGCCTTGAAATATGTATTTAATTTAAATTATTTCTAATTATTTAGTTATTACCTATTTAAATATAACATTATATTATAACCGACCATATGTAATACCATATGCAATAAAAATATAATTATGTATTACATCGGGAAAGTTTACCTTACATTAGTTATTAGATTATTAATTAAAGTATAATTTAATTTGTTTTTGTATATTATATGACTAAGTTTTATACAACTATAATATTGCACGTTTGAAAAATATATTTAAAACTATTTATTTTCTTTACATTTTAATAATTTATTTGTGTGAAATAGTGCATGTAAATTTAGTATATTATTAAGAAAAAATAATTAATAATTCTGATTGAGGGGGGCCTTGACAGTTTTACATTAATTTTAGGGGGTCCTATAACAAAAAAGTTGAGAAGTACTGTGTTATAGAACTTCTAGCAATGGATTGATATGGAATATACATATAAGGCTTCATCAGGTAATATAATAGGCAATAGGTACTCAAATTGGAATCAAATATCTCAATAATATATTACATAATCATTTTTTTTATAGTTTATAAACAAATTTATATCTATTATATAAAAATAATTAAATATTTTTCTCTGAAAGTAAATAATATATTTATATCTTATTATTAATCAATAATAATTAATATCAATGACAAGCTCTTTGAATAATAATAATAATGTACAATATACATCATTTTTCATTTATTATAATACAATTAACATTAAAATTAGTTTAATTTATTCCTTTAGTAACTTCATCACACAATAATTATATTTTTAATATTTACCAGTCTCATTTTACTTCTTACTTGTATTTTAATAATATTATTACAAACCCTAGGTATTTATTTCTATATTAATTTAATCACACAGATTAATAAATAGTAATATTTTATAGAATTGTATAACAATTATAAATAGGTAGTTTTACAAATTATCATATATTTTCATCTAAAAACTTATTAAGGTAAAATCTTAAGCCTTCAATGCTCTCATCTCGACATGATTTCCCATTTTTTTCAGTAGATAACAAGTATTCCTTTGCTAATACAACTGACACTCCAATTGATGTGGATAATTCTTGAGCACTTAAAGAACCGTTTTTTTGTAATTCATCAACAGTTTTTTTTAATATAATGGATTCATCACATAAAGAAGATTGTAATGCCAGCACTCCACTATCAAATTTTTTTAGTTTAACAGGCAATGATGTGTCACGATTCATCATATAACATGCGTGCATTAAATCCTCAGGTGATAAAAGATCTAATCCTCTTGCTCTATTTACACGACAATAAACTTCTGCAAGAGCCATAGTTCCACCAACTTCTTCTAATGAAACTTGAATAATTTTAATTATTTCTTTGCAAAGAGTAGTAAAATATACATTTGAATCGGTAAATGAAGATCTAGTTACTGGATCATCCACACCAAGACCCAGAAGATAAGATTTGAAACGTATAGTTTCATCATCACTAATAGCACCTTGTTTTTCTTTAATTTTTTCAGAAATATTTTTACTTAACATCACCATATCCTTTGCAGTAATCATAAGTCTGTCTAAATCTTTAAATGCCTCAGTAATACTAACATTTGATGCTTTTTGTTTTTCAATAATATTTTTTTCAATTCCACCAATTCCTGTTCTTACTTGTTGTGTAATGTTATGTATAGACCATTTTTTTTCACTTATGATTTTCTGAAATATAGCAAAAAATCCATCAGGAATTTTGTCTTTAAAATCGAGTTTAATGAAATCGCCTTTAGCACATGCAACAGGGCCTGGGATTTTATTGTCGGAACTTAATAAGTGAATAACAATGGTTTTAGTTTTAGAACCAAATAAAGTGTCAGTGACTATAGATTCAATATATACTATATACCGAAGTTGTAAGGATAACCATGCATTTCCAGACGTCCAGAAAAGATGAATGGAAGTTAAAATAATATTACCACGATGAAATGAAGTTTTGTAATCTCCATCATATAAAGTGACATTACTATGATTACATATCACTGTCTCAGTAGGACTTAATTTGGCATACTCGAATCGGTCCATTCCAAACAGTTGTAGACCAAAAGTTTAGTTTTAAAGGACTAAAGTAATAATATTTTATTAATAATATAAAACTTACAGAATACTAAAAGCATAAAAAGTACGAGAATATATTACAATAATAATATAAATTTAAACCGTTAATTTTAGTTAGTACTAATTTGTATAATAAAAAAGACAAATTGGAAATGGAAAATTGTAATATAATTAATGAATTAAAAATTTATTTACCATTTATGAATTTTTGAAAATTAATTTAATTTTTAATAAATAATTTTAAAATAACAATGATAACTGATAAGATCAGCTTATCATGGTTTATTGTTTTATCAATCTATCTATAAAAAAAAAAAATATAATAATAAATATAATTGTCAACATTCAAGATTCATCGAAATTAGCATTAGAAACGGAAAAGAGTTAAAATTAAAAGTTTAATAACACAAGAATATTTTTTGTCTAACATTTTAATATTACAAATTTACAATATAATGAATATTTCCAGAATTAAACCATGATATAGGTATCTACTATCTAGTATTGATATTTGAGGAAGGTTTTAAAACAATTTGAATTTGCTTTATTATTTATTTTAATAATATCATTAATATCCTAAGTTAGAAAATGATTTTATGGTCAATATGTATTCGTCAAATGAACATACAACGATTAATCAACTGTCGTTATTTGAGTTATTATTACACGAAAAGACAAACTTTAAATACAACACTTCCTATTAAATATAAAATGTCAACATATTATTTACCAAGTAGAAGTATTTCGTCTGTTACATCTATTACGTTTCCTTCATGGTTTGTAACATTATCAAACAGTACTCCAGTAGCGTATGCACAACAATTCGTAATTTCATTTCATGAATTTACTGGTATGCCTTGGTGGACATCAATAATGTTAAGTGCTATAACTTTAAGATTGATCATTACTCTACCGTTAACAGTATACCAAGTAGGTAAAATTATGTAATTTAATTATTGTGATTATAATTCTTAAATTTAAAATATTTGTTGTTTAAAACTTAATTCTGTTATTATTAATCATTATTCATTAAGTACATACTAAAAATGAAAAAATGATAACGAAAAATTAGTTATGAAAAATTGATGAGGGGCAAAACAAATCTTTTTGTGTAAAGTATATCTATTAGACGATTTTATCTTATAAAATAATTAACTAAGATTCTATGTATGAAAATCATACAAAATTTCCAACTAAACTATATACTATTGTTGTCACTTACACTATACTACATACATATACTGTACTATTTACATATACTTTTTAGCTATATTTATTTTATATGTGATTTTTTAAATATAATATCAATACTATCTTTTTGTATAAATGCATGTATATATATATATATATGTGTGTAAATAGTACCTACCTTTTATTTTTTATAAATAATTTTTTTTTATAGCATTATATCAATTCAAAATTAGAAAATCTATCCATTGAATTTCAACCAACCGTGAAGGATATAGAAAAAGAAGTAACTAAGGCAATAAAATTACATAAATGGCCAGCAAATAAAGCTAGACGAGTTTTTAATAAAGCTGTAAGTGAATTAATAATTATAAGAATTATATTTTTATTATTATTCTTATTATTATTTACCTGTATTATTTTATTTTTTTATAATTAATTATAATACAATGTTCTTTACTAAAATTATCTATTTTAATTAATTTTGTAATAGAATAAAATATATAAAGCATATGAGATATTCCTCCTTAAATTTGTAACTGTTTATTCATAGATAATCTATGTTTTAAATAGGTATATTATCAACTTTATAAATTGTATGTTTTTTTAAACATTGATTTTATAATTTCAGGTAAAAAAATATTGGAATGAATTAATAATCAAAGAAAATTGTCATCCCGCCAAATCAACAATAGTACTTTGGGTACAATTGCCAATGTGGATTTGTATGTCGATAGCAATTCGTAATCTTACATTAATGTTACCTCCAAGTGATGATGGTAATATTTAATATTATGAAAATAAACTAAGTATTATGCTTATTAATGTATATTTTTAACAGCTGTTGTTAGGTTCAATGAGCTAACTGAAGGTGGAACTCTGTGGTTTTCAAATTTAACTATCGCTGATCCAACTATGTGCATCCCATTAGCATTATGTTTAATAAATCTTTTAATTATTGAGGTAATGGAATTTAGTATTAGTATTAGTATTAGTGAAATTAGTATTATATTTAATTAATTTTTAACTTAATTATTTATAATTAATATTTAGGTTCAAACTCAATCACGAAATAAAGATCAAACTCGTAATCAAAAAATTATAACAAACTTATTTCGATGTTTAATTATTATTTTTATGCCACTTTCATGTTACCTGCCATCTGTAAGTGGTATTAATTTAGTTTTAAAATGTATTAATTAAAAAATAAATAATTTTTAATATTTTATATTCATTTATTTTAGGGTGTTAGTTTGTATTGGACTGCATCTAGTATTTATGGTCTTTCACAAAATTTATTGTTATTGTCTCCACAAATTCGTAAATGCCTTGGAATACCAAAAACCCCTTACAACCATGAAAAACCATATAAATATTTAATAGATAAGACTAAATCTAGATTAAGAATTTCTTAATTGTTATTGTAATTTTTTGTGACAATATGTTTTAGTAAATACAAAATATAATTATAATAAATAATATATTTTTTTATATACATAAGTATTTTCTATTGTTTATGATTAAGAATGGGTTATCGTACTAGATATTAAACAAGGCAAGCAGATAAGAGTTTTTAGAATTGACTTGTTTTTCAACAATATTATTTCAGCCTTTGATCTTTGATCCTAGATAAAGATAAGAATATTATAAGTAAAATTAAAATTATTTTAGTTTAATTGTAAATGCCAACATGAAGGGTTGTACTTTATTAGTTATTTTATTTTTATTTTTATTACATTATGAAGCATTATGTGTAAGTAAATTATTTATTTTTAATAAATGTTATGTTTACTAACCAATAATTTATTATTATAAACTGGAATAGATTATTCATTACTCAGAAACAATAACCAAACCTTCATATACTGAAGAACATTTAAATTGGAATGAATTTAATGGAAATAGTAATCCTGGAGTTAAAAGCAGTGGCTTAAAAGATAATTATGGACCAGAACAGAAACCAATAGCTTCTACAATTTTCAAACAACAAACTAGTCCACAATATATTGACAAGGATGTAAGTGTTTTATTATTATTTATTATAATTCTGTAAATTAAAAAAAAAGAAAAGTTTTTATTATATTTTAGAATAATGGAGTACTATCGTGGGATGGGGAGAATTGTCCTTCAAAAACAACAGGCTTATTTCCTATTCATTCAGATTGTCATAAATTCTTAAATTGTTTTAAAGGCCGTGGTTTTGTCCAGTCATGTGCACCTGGTACTTTATTTAATCCTAATAGCTTAGAATGTGATTTTCCTGCAAAGGTTGAATGTCTGGATAGAAATCCATCAAAAGTTGATTCTTCATTCATAAATAAAAATCCCAGTCAAAATTTTTATTTAAATGCTCAGACTTCAAATCAAGATCACACTATTTTAAGTAGCAATAATCAATTGACTAATCAACACCAACCTCAGTATACTAATCAATATCAACCTCAATCTACTAATCAATATCAACCTCAATCTACTAATCAATATCAACCTCAGTATACCAATCAATATCAACCTCAATCTACTAATCAATATCAACCTCAATCTACTAATCAATATCAACCACAATCTACCAATCACTATGAACCTCAATCTGCTAATCTACATCAACCTCAGTATACTAAACCTTTAGTTGGAACACAATTTATTGTACAAGGACAAAAATCTAATACTGATAATATACAGAATTTTGATTCAGTTGTAACCACAGATTATGGTTTACAAGATGGTGGATCTAAACCTCTATATGGTTCTAATATAGTAGTTAATGGGTATGTTCAGCCTAAAGTTAAAACACAGCCTCAACAGATTTATTCAACTGATCAAAATTATAATTTGGCATCCCAAAATATTCCCAGTAAGCAAGTATTTGACTCAAGACTTCCAACAAAATCTGGACTGGCTAATAATAATGCAAATTATCCAGGATCAATTCAACAGAAATTTCCGGAGAAACAAAATATTAATCAAAATCCATCAACAATTAATTCCAATGGATATGCTAATCCTGAACAAGATACCTTTTCAATTTTAAATAGTGAGTCAAATAATCAAAATTCTCAATTTTTAGTAGATCAGAATAATTATGGATCTTCAATTAATACTGAAGGTTCTCAATTTTTAGTGGATCAAAATAATTATAAATTTCCCAATAATTATGATAATATTCAAAATACACAAGATAATCTTTCAACTGAACAAGAAAAAAATAATCAACGGAAAATTAAAATGCAGTTTCCATTTGTTAAAGAAAATTCTCCTAATTCTAAAACTAATTATAATGGATATTTTAATGGCAATCAAAAACAAGTTTCATCAAATCCTTCAAACATTGATCCAAATTCTTGGATTAAAGGACAGCTTAAAGCAAAACAAGGGATGGGACAAAACTCATATAATAACGGTAATACAAATAGACAATTAGAATATGAAGAATTTCAAATACCAAATAATAACTTCAATAAACAAACATCAACCTTTAATTTAGAAAATACACAGAAAATAGGGCAAAACAAACAAACTCTTGTTCATAATAATTATGACTCATTGGGCAGTGCAAGTCAAAGTCGTGTAGATTACGGAGAACAATCTATATCAAATGGTCAAGGTTATAACTCAAATCTTTCACCAGGTTATGTAGTTGCTTCTAATTTTAATGAACGTGAACAATCACAGAATTTTTATCCAACACTTCCAGATAGACAAATTAATGATGATTCTAAAATTAATAAACAATTTAGAGTAGTGGTTCCTAATATTTCTAAACCTATTGACAATAGAGAACAGTCTTCATATCGACCAAATACAGATCTACCCAAAGAATTGAATTTTTATAGAGGTTCTCCTGGTGGCAGAAAATCATTAAGCAATTATAATGGTATTGATCAAAATGAGTATTCTGATACAATTAAAAATCCTAGTTATACAAATCATAGTCAACCTTTAGAAGAACCTCAAAAATATTCACCATCATTTACATCTCCTAAGTGTCCTAATGGTTTTAATGGTATTAAACCACACCCAACAGATTGTTCAAAATTTTTAAGCTGTGCAAATGGAAGAACATTTGAAATGGACTGTGGCCCTGGAACATTATTCAACCCAGCTATATCTGTATGTGATTATCCATATAATGTTGAGTGTAATCGAATTGTGTCAACAACCTTACCCAGTATAACTACAACAAAAGAAGAGTATAATCAACACATAGATATAAGACAACAATTTGATCATGATATTAGTAACAGTGATTTGGTACCTGAAGTAGAACTTGTTCAAAATGAACACCAACAAGCTGTGTTAGAAATATTACCAACAGAAAATCGACAATTTAAAATCTTAAGGAACCCGTCCTCCATTGATTTACCAGATAACTTTTTACCTAATTCTTCTATAATACATACATCTCCTAAAGTTATAAATAATAAACTAGAAAATAATATTCCCGTTAAAATTGATTTAAAACCAAATAGTACTCAATCAATTAGATTACGAGGAGGTCCAAAAAATTTTGAAGGATTTTTACAAGTTCAAGAAAAACCTTTTCAATGGGGTGTAGTTTGCGATGAGTCTAATTCTTGGACAATTGATAAAGCTGATATTGTTTGTAAACAACTTGGGTTTAAAAGGTAAATAATTTTAAATATTTTATTTATATTATTAATTCTATAATATTGTATGATTTTTACATTGAAACTAATTAATAATTATGATATAAACTATTGTTTAACTAGAGGAGCAGAACAGACATGGCAAGGTTTAACTGTAGCTACAGATAATCCAAATAGATTATTAAGAAATGTAGGAGTTACCAAAGTTTTATGCAATGGTCAAGAGAGTGTATTTCATAATTGTAAACTAGAAAATAGTATGTTTGATATGTAGTATTTAGATATAATAATAATATTCAAATAGTGATTATAATAAAACAAAAACTAATTCTAAAAATATATTAATTAAATAATACAATTTCAATATTTTGTATTAAGGGACCCGGTGTCGATACGGGTTTTATATACAAAGTATAATATATAAAAACATACTTTAAAAGAAAAACCTTTTAATCCTTATAAAATGGTTAGATTTTGATTTTTTTTTTTTTTTTTAATTAATTTAAAAGAGAGATGCGGATTGAAGTCTGATTTTCAAAATTCAAATTACAATAGTGATAATAAAAATATTAATTATTTCAAATTTTGGAATTTTTTATGGTATTATTTTAACTTTAATAAAAAAAAAAAAACCCTAGTATTAGCTCTATTAAGAGGTCTTTCTATTTTAAATAAAAACAAAACAAAAATCTAAATATAAGCATTTTATCAAACGTAAGTGTTTTTTCCGTAAGGTATGTTTTTGTATATAAAACCCACATTTGCACCGGACTCCTTAATTATGATACACCAATAGTTTAATCTTTAAATGCATGCTTTAATTACATAAATAGATTACCACCTAAAAGTGGGTGTATAGAAACAGTTTTACACCTTTAAGTTGTTGGATCTTTAGATCTAAAATATCTACAACGCTTTCAAGTATATCAAAATTTGGGTCTTACTGAGTACTACATGATAGTATGTCCAATAATAACCTAAGTATAAAATTTGATTTTATAAAAATTTTTAAATGCGATGTTTCTATTCACCCGCTGGTGTGGGTGAAAAAAAACAAACATTTATTTTTCATAGAATTTGTTATTCTACTATAGTTAGGTTGAAAAGAATCATAATTAAAAATTAAAAATTAAATAAAAACACTTATATAACTTATTGACAGTCTTTTATTTCAATTTTTTAAATAAAAAAACAATATTTTAATAACTTTTAATAACTTAAAATAGCTTAAAATAGTTTCATCGTAATTTAAAATATTTGATGGTGGTACACCATCAAGTGAATTAGAAAGGTTATCAAAATATTGATTAATTGTGTTTCTCGAAACAGATGCACGAGAACGTTTTATATTTTGACACATTCGTAAAGCTAAAATATCTTTGTGTCTAGTAAGAAAACTATCTGCCCAATCACGTCCAGGCATAGTACCATTTTTAAATTTTTTAACTTTTTTTCCTCTTCGATCAAGATAACCTTTAACGAGCAGTCTTATATCATATTTGTCAAACGGATAACCCCACTCGGCGCATAATAAAATATCTGATAATATCAAATCCTCTTCTTCTTTTGAAAGAGAAGTTTGACCTCCTTGTTTTTTAAGGTTAGAAACATGCCTATAGATAACTGAATAGTGTATACCATAAACTGAAGCAGCTTCTCTGTAGGTCATCTTTTTTAATTTTATGGCAGCAACAGCATTCGCTAAATCAGTTTTGTTTGGTTTCTGATAACGCTTGCCACGTGGATCTGGCTTATATATTTTGGGCATGTTTCTATTCACCCTAAATTCAAAATATTTGGATTCAAAATGACATAAAAAATCAACAATTAATTAAATGAGAATGATACTTACGTTAATTAATTTTCCACTACTTTAGACAATTGAGGAAAAAATTTTTTTTGATATTATCAAACGTTATTGATAAATTATGTGATAACGAAATTGATCAAAATTTATTAAGATAAAATAATTCAAGTTCTTATCAATTTTTATATCAATAATTATTCTTAGAGGAAAAATTTTTTTTATCAAGATCGATGATCAACAATATTATCAATTTATTACAATAATAATAATAATAATAATTCATCATAGATCCTAACTATTAGCTAAGAAAAGTTATTTCTAAGAATTGTTTCTATTCACCCCTTAGTTTCTATACACCCACTTTTACGGTATTTCATAAAATATATTTTTCTAGAAAATTTGGACATTGAAATTATAACTGTATACCTTTGTCATATAATTTATAAAAAAATGTTTTGTATTTTATTAGATAAAACTTGTAACGTAGAAAGAGATGCTGTGTGGGTAAAATGTCGTTCAAATTCAGGTTCTGAATGTCAATCAGAAGAGGTATCATTTGATGGAAAATGTTATAAATTATTTGTTCCTGTATCAGAAAAACAAAGTAAAACCATTCAAGATATTGGATATAGTAAAGCTGAAGCATTAGATCATTGTAATAAACGAGGAGGAAAACTTTTGGATATTAGCTCACAAGTAATATATACGAGGTCTAATCAAAAAGTATCGAGACTGATACGATTAATCATAATACGGTTTGAGTATGAACTTGCAGTGCTATATTAATCTAACTTAATATGCTGGGAAAATATATTAGACATAGATTAGATTAAAATTGTCTCAGTCGGCTTCTAGGTGCGATTAAGTAAAGTGTGTATTTACGTCCCGTCGGATTTCATGTTTCTTTTTCTTTTTGCTCACCTGAGAGCAGTTTTGGAACAAATTTGGCTGCAACTCTTCTCATTTCTAAATCAGTCGTCAAAATGGTTTGAACTGATCCAAATGAAATTTGAAACTCTTTACTAAGTTCCATAATTGTCAAATGACGGTTACCTCGTATTGCTGTTCGTATTTTTTTGATCATTTCCTCATTGCGGCTTGTTGATGGGCGTCCTTCATGTTCATCACTTTCAACAGTTGTTCTAAACCTCTATAAATCGTTTAAACCATTCAAAAACACGAGCATGGCACATGGTTTCATCTCCATAAGCTAACAATACCATTTGGTAGGTTTCAGTAGCCATTTTCCCAGTTTATGGCAAAATTTAATGCACACTCGTTCTGTTCGCTCATTATGAAATCCGACGAGACGTAAAAACACACTTGACTTAATCGCACCTAGAAGCTGACTGAGACAATTTTAATCTAATCTATGTCTAATATATTTTCCCAACATATTAAGTTAGATTAATATAGCACGTGCAAGTTCATACTCAAACCGGTTTATGATTAATCGTATCAGTCTCGATACTTTTTGATTAGACCTCATATATATATATTACTATTTGTATGTTTATTGAATATTTATTTAAGTTGTTAAGCTACGGGTATATGTAAAAATATTTAATTTACTTATTCCTATTTAATAATTTTTATTTATGGTATAAAAATATTAGAAAGAAAATGACTTTTTGTCTGAGTGGTTATCTAGACAAAAAACAGAAGGTCCTATATTAACTTCAGGAGTTGGTGTATCATTATTAGGAAATCCCATATGGATTTGGGAAGGTACAGAAGATCCATTTGTGTATCAAAATTGGTGGCCAGGTAATTACATTTTATGAAATGTATAGGTAATAAACCAAATTAATAATGTATTTTTTATAGGTTGGGAATTTAAAAAATCTGGTTCACCTAAGATAAAGACAAATCGTGCATTGTGTATTGTGTTACAAAAATATTTTTCTTGCCCTTCAACTCCTAATAGCACAATATTATGCGATTCTGAATATTATCATTGGGAAGCAATTGATTGTGGCACAAAGACTGATCGATTACCTTATGTTTGTGAAAGAAATGTTGACGATATTGGTATGTTTTTATTATAAATTGTAATGTGGGTATTCTTATTAATTACATTAATTATTAAGACGTATAAACACTATTCCAATTATATTTATTAGGATGTGTAAATGGTGTGGGTTCAGATTATGTTGGTCCTGCCAATACAACCGCATCAGGAAATACTTGTTTATCCTGGGAAGATCAAAATGTTTTAATAGCTATGAAATATAGAGTATCAGAAAAAACTAGAAGATCATTACTTAATAAACACAACAAATGTAGGAATCCTGATGGTACTGACTTACAGCCATGGTGTTATGTCCAAACATCTACAGGAATAGTTCGAAGTGAATTTTGTGACATACCAATTTGTAAATCTGCTACAGAATTCAGAAGTTGTAAGCAAAATAATTTCACATTATATTAAACTATACACATTAATTTAATGTATGTATATATTATTTCTTTATTACATTATAGTAAATCCATTAACTGAAAAACAAAAATGTGATGCTGGATTTTTTGAGTGTCAACCTAATGAGTGTATCACTCAAGCTTGGGTTTGTGATAATCAGGCAGTAAGTTTAATTTATATATTCAATTCAAATTAGAATTTGTGTTAAAAAATATTAATACGAGTATATTATAAGTTTATTGTTGGATTATTTATAATTTTATTTATCAATTAAATTATTTTTAATATTAAAGTTTTACTTTTTATTTAATATTATTAATATTTATTTAATATTTAGGACTGTAGTAATGGTATGGATGAAAAAAATTGCTCTGATGTATTAAAATTTTTTATAAAAACTTCTGAAACTCGTTTAACAAATTATGAAGTAGAAAAGTGGCTTCACACCTCTGTTCACACTTGTGGTAACCGTTGTATGCAAGCAGATGGTTTTGTTTGTCAATCATTTTCTCATAAGTTAGTAACTGTATTATATTACAGTATGTGATATATTGAATAATATTGTTATTTATAAATTATAAGTAATTAATATTATTAACTGATAAATATTAACAAGTAAATATTATTATTTTTTAGTAAACAATGCTAGTTAACTAATAGGATGGGAAATAATGTTAATATTTTTAACTAGATATTATAAAAATCTCATTAAATATTATGTTACATTAATATGTACCCACTATTTTATTTTCAAATAACAATTGCATTATATTAATTTTTATTAAACATTGAAAAAAAAACTACAATCTTTCAAAATTTTATATTTAGACTTAAAATACCAAATTAACAGTTCCAATACTTTATCACCCATGTAATATATCAATGTGAATACTCAATAAAATGTTCAATACTTCCGTTCTATATATCCTTAGTTATAAAATAATACCGAAACCATATTAATTAGACCAATGTTTATCTACACCAAAATGTTTTCATACAAACTAAAAAAACACAAAATTGTAAAATCAGAGTCTAAAATTGTTTAAGAATAATTAGAAATAAAAATTACAACAATTACATTTTACGAAACAAAATAATATTTATTAATGTTATACAACATATTTGGAGATTCACGGGAATATATCGCCTAATAATTTTATATATCCTGGGAATTAACTTTATTACTCATTTTCTTCATTCACCATAAAATATATAATATTATTTTATATATTATATTTTTAATTATTGTAGTAATATATGATTATATATTATATTATTTTCAGTGATATTGACCAAATATGTATATTAAATGAAAAAACAAAAAATGATAATAGTACAATTTTAGAATCTAATAAGAATTGGAATTACTATGAAATCGATAGTTCTCTTTGTATAGGAAAATTCATCTGTGAAAATGGAAATTGTATTGATAAATCAAAGGTAATTTTTTTTTTTAATTATAACTTTTAATTTTTAACAATATTACTATTATAATTATAATTATATATTATATAATATTAATATATTCTCTTTATATAATATGCTATTATAATATGATTAATTTAATAAATATATTATGTAACACATACTTAATTATTTATTTATTTATTATTAGGTAAGATATCACAATACAGAAATATTTTTCAAATATAAATTTATACAATTTATAAAAAATTAATTTTTTTGTTAGGAATGTGATGGTCATAATGATTGTGGAGATCGGAGCGATGAAATAAAATGCACCAGTGATATGATGGGTTATGAAATTAGATTAGCTGGTGGTAATTCTAGCAATGAAGGACGTATTGAAGTCAAAGGTATTAAGTCATAAAATTAATTTTGTTCTTTTAATCATAAATTCATATTTTTTAGTCCTTGGTGAATGGGGAGTTATATGTGATGACAAATTTGATATGCGAGAAGCTAATGTTGTATGCAGAGAACTTGGCTTTCCTAGTTCTATTGCTGTAAAACCGAATTCTTATTTTGGAATCCCTAACCAAACAAGATTTGTATTAGATGATTTAAACTGTAATGGAAATGAAAATTCATTATACTCTTGTCAATTTAAAGAATGGGGAGTTCATGATTGCAATGCTCAAGAGGTTCATATTTTTTAAACAATAAATTGTTTTTTTAAAACTATATTAATTTAATTTATTATATTTTAGTCTGTTGGTGTGATATGTCGAGTGGTCGGAGGTAAAAGTTGTTCAAATTCAAATGAAGAATTTGAATGTAAATCTGGAGAATGTATTCCTGCACGTTTCTTATGTGATTCATATGCAGACTGTACTGATAACTCAGATGAATCAACTGAACTCTGTAATGTGAGTGTCACTACTTCTAATGCTACTACACCAATAATCACCACAACTAGTACAACAACTAAGGCTCCTAAAAAATATATTCAGAAAATAGCTCCAAAGAAAAAAGGATAATTGCTTACAGATCTATAAATATTTGTTTTATTATATTATGTTAAATCATATGCCAGAGTTTTATACATTTGTTTAATATCACTATTAATTATACTATAAATTGTAGTTAAAATAAAGTTCTAAATACATGTAAATTATTTATTTAAAAAAAAAAAATTGTTTTTATTTAAACAATATTCAATCAAGTTAAAACGCTGGCATTTGAATTAACAAAGTTTAATTGATGCCAGCATTTTAATATGAAATGTATACAATTGCCACATATATTATGAACATTTTATACCTACCTCTCAAAATATGTACACACTACTGAATTTTAAACTTTAATTCCTTGTAATTTTCCTGTCATCTTATAAACACCCAATAAGAAATTTGTATTACAAATTTACAATGTAATTTTTTCTCTATGGGTACTATAGTCGCCTTTAGAGATTCGTTTAGTTGGTGGCAATGAACGCCGTGCAGGAATGGAAGGCAGGGTTGAAGTACGTCATTACGGTGTCTGGGGAACAGTGTGTGATGATGACTTCGGTACAAATGAGGCACTTGTTATTTGTAACAATTTAGGATTTAAAGGAATAGCAGAAGTAAGATACTTAGATGCCTTTATAACTTAAATTAATCTGCAGTTATATGTTATTTTGTATTTCTAACGTAATACGTATTTAGTTTAAAAAAGAAGCCGCTTTCGGTCCTGGAAAAGGACAGATTTGGTTAGATCAATTACGATGCGTAGGGAATGAAACTTCTTTAGATCATTGTTTACATGCAAAATGGGGACACCACAATTGTAAACACGAAGAAGATGTGTCGGTTATTTGTCACTTGGATCGAAAAAAAGTAATTTTTATATTACATAGAAGATAAGTAATAGGTATTATATTATAGAAGATAATATTAAAATCAAAATATACGTATATACAAGGCTAAGCATTATCAAGTTAAAAAGTTAAAATTAAGTTGATTTTAACTAAATTATATAACGAAAACGAGTTACTTTTAAATGTTATCTTCTCTTATTTCTTTATTTTTATTTTTTCTCGTGCTATTTTATTATTGATTTTAATTTTGACATGCATACTTACCTACTAAATATATATATATATATTTTAGTTAACCCCTTTTTGCTTTTAAAGTTAAATTAAAAATACTGTAAAACTAAAAACAAATATCTCGAATATTAGTATTTTCCTAAAATGCCTAAAGTAACCAAATCATAATAATTGTATGCTTTATCAGTACATAAGCATAATAGATACAGGACACAGGTATTAATAAATTACGGACAGACGAATGAAACGAGGATAATGTTATATTTATTTAGTATTTACCTTCTCTTTTTTTATTTATATTTTATACCTACTACAAAGACAAACGAATCTCTGGTAGCGACAAAAAAAACATTAATACCAAATAAAAAAGATATCAGAGAACTGTTACCAAACGAGTGCGGAAGACGATTGATCTCAAAATCAAAAAGTTTGATACAACAGAGAATATCGTCAGGATTTCATTCTGAGAGAGGTGACCATCCCTGGCAGGTTAGTTAAATCATATTATATTAATACTTATTATATAATTTACTTTCAATAATAAGAATATATTAAGTAAGTAGGTATTTATTAATATTTCTTATACATAATTATTTATTACCTAATTATAATAAAATAATAATTTTTATAAAAATGATTAGAACTTTTTTAAAACAAAATCCCTACATGGTTATCAAAGCTCTCTATCTACTCTACACCTAATATAATAATTTTAGTGCACCTACAACCTACACTCCTACAGGTAAATAATAAAATGATTAGCGTGGCCGCGTGGGTAAAATGAAATAAATATAGGAATCATTTGCAACCTAGTAAATGATAAATGTAATATTCTCTTAATAATTAATAGTATAATACGAGTATATTTATAAATTATAATAGGCCAGTATACGGTCGAGAACACCATCCGGTCAAACGGAACACATTTGCGGGGCCGTAATAATTTCTAAATATCACGTTTTAACAGCAGCACATTGTGTACGTGATCTAGTTAAAGACGTTTACTACATCAGGATTGGCGATTTCAATATGGATGTAAGTATAATTATAGCAAAAACAGAGTTTAATTTTCTAAGTTCCTAATTATATGATTTTCGACTTTTCGCGCGTTGTTCACTCTATTCACTTGATCAAATATAACGAATGATGAAAAATTGAAAATTAATATTAATTTTGTATACAGTGGTAAGATAATATTTAGGTATATATTAAACTTTAAACTTATAAACTTATTATTACGTTGACTGTTACTGTTGTGAGAAAGAAAAATTTTTTTTCAACGAACTCCATTAATCCTATTCACCAAATTCTTATTTTTTGTTGGTCATTCCTCAAAATTTAAAAATACATTATAGTAATATACTATTGTAGTAAGTAGGTATATAATATAGACATATAGCTATATACTATTTACAACGTCAACACATATATAGGTATAACTATAAGCCTCAAGTATAAGGTATAACCAAGTGTTTTGTGCTTCGTGCTTGGTGCAAAGTACAATGGTAGTATAGTACATCGGTACACCGTACACAGCACTACACAGTACACGATGAAGATGACAGATTGACAACATTGTTGTTAAAATAGAAATACGTATATAGGTACAATAATTAAGTATAAATTTTGTGATTTGTGATTGTAATAAAATATTAGAAGCATATTTAGTTTCAATAAAATTATTAATAATAAAAAGAAGAGCTGGATACTCTTGCCTCTTGTGCAGGGATATATAGGTGTGCCGTGTGCAAATCATAGTGTTTAATTTTAATTAGAATTTGAATGCAATGATAAATCATTGCATTCGAATAGACGATTCTGAGCGAAGTTCAGTCAGATAATATAGGTATTGATTAAAATTTTGACATTTTCTATTAAATATTTAAAACGCAAAATTTTATCACATGTATAAGGAATTAAGGACCATATAGATACACATATAATACATAAATGAACACCCTATACAATTTTCAAGTCTCTAAGTTCAATATAAATACCTACTCATAAAATACCTTGTCACCTAAATGCCTATATCATAAAATTTGTTGTCAATGTTGACAAAATTGATTTGTTTTTCATTCCCCCGTGAATACGTCATTGTAGAATTGCTAGTATAGTTTCGAAAATTTAAATTTTTTTATAATATATTTCCTGCTATAATAATATACTCATTAGAATTGTTTTAATATGAATATTTTATTTTTGGTTCAGATTGACGAAGACTCCGAACAAGATATTTATATCGATGAAATTTATAACCACGAAAATTTTGAAGGAAGCATTAAATTGAATAACGATATATCTGTAATCAAATTGAAGACTTCAGGCATCAAATTTAATCAGTACGTTCAGCCAATCTGTTTACCTAGGAAAAACGATAAATTAATACCCAATATGAATTGTACAATTACTGGATGGGGATCTGACGGTTCGATTGGATCAAGTACGTGTTTTATTAAATATCAATATAATTTTATTAAATGATCAAAACAAAAATATTTTATTAATTGTAAATATATCATTATTCAGGTTTTGCTAAGAGTCTGCGATCAGCCTCAGTGCCAATAATAGACATGAAAATATGTAAAGCTTCATATGTATATGGTAAAACAGCAATTAGTGATGGAATGTTTTGTGCGGGTAGTTTAGATGGAGGGGTTGATGCTTGCCAAGGCGATTCCGGTGGTCCTATGGTTTGCTCTACGGAGTCAGGTAAAATAATTTTATCTATAGATGAAAATTTTTATTTATATAAATGTAGTTTTATAATATAATTTATCGCTAATAGTGTAGCCAAAAGTGATTTATAAGAGGGAGGAGAAGTAAAAAATTCTAAACAATAATTACAATGTCACCCTTATTACTCTCTCCTCTTTCAAATCCACTACTGACATCGATATATGTCACATGTGTTTGTTTTGTGTAAAGTGTACTTAGATTTATAATATTATGAATATATTTATGGTTTTTTTTCTTTTTTAGGTGAAACTGTCATGGGAATTACTAGTTGGGGTTATGGTTGTGGACGAGCTAACAATCCTGGAGTGTATACCAATGTTCAATATTATGAAGAATGGTTGTCCAAGACGTTGTTAAATTCAGTATTCGAACTTCAAAAATAAAAATTGAAAAATTCGATTTTCTATAAAATTATAATAGCACTCTCTCATTTTTTATACGTAATTTTAATTAGCAGTGTTTTTCGTCTTATTATATAATATCGCTACCATAGTCCTTAATATTAAAATAATATGTACCTAATATCTATTGCCAGAAAAATTGTTATTCTACCCCCAACTACATAAACCACATCAGTTATTAAATAAATGACAATTATAAATTATAATTATTCTTTATATATTTATAAGTATATTTAGAAAATATATAATTTGAAAAAAGTAAATAAATTTTGTGTTCAAATTCAAAAAAAAAAAAAAATTAATAAAACTTACAAAGTTGTAAATTGTAATTATAATTATTTCTTACAAATGAGATAATATTAATATTTAAATACAAAATATAAATTTGATACTTTTAACTTTAATTATGCATTTTAAACATTTCAAATAACATAATTTTTTTACAATTTAGGTTTAATCTGCTTTCACACAAAGTGGCTAACATTTTTTAACTGATATATTTCGTGTCAATTTAATATTGTATTTTAATTATTTTGTCTTTTCCACGAAATCTTTACGACTATATTATATCATTGATTATAGAATAGACTACCTATATGGCTATATATCAATGATTATATAAATGTGGACAATCGACGCAATTCTTCAATTGGTCGCGCTAGTCGTCGACACTTCGACAGTCTTTATAATTATATTAATTATTAATTATTATTATATTTACTAATTATAGTAGCGAGCGAACTGCTGTCGCTGCAGTGTGTGAACATAACAATTTTAAATTTTAAGTACAATGTTTAATTAGAGGTAGCAGGAGCTATCTACCTCAAGTGGTAGCAGCACTGGTTTCCTTGTGTAAATGAACACATTTAAATATGTTGTGTTCAATTGAAAGCAGCAGCCGCTCTTTTTAAAACCGCTACCGCTAACGGTCGAATTGCTCTGTGTAGCAGACAACTATTAATTATTTCTGTTAATTTGTGAATTAGATAAGTATGTCGAGCACAATTGAATGTGATATATTTTAAAGAGAATGCGTGGATTGGGAGTCACATTGAAGAAATTAATATTAAATATTAATATGTATTAATGTCAATCCAGTGACGTATCCAGGGGGCTACAAGGACAGGGGCCATGCCCCCATTTATATGTTATTTCTAAAGAATTTATTTCTTATTCTATTATAATTTTATTATTCTTAGGTATGTATCCGATACGTATTAGATAATAATATAAAATACGAGTATGATATTATAACTATTTATGTCACAAATTACGAATAAGGAAACATATTTGACTTTATAATATTATCAAATAATACAAAGTCGAAATCGCACTTATATATTTGAGTCGAGCATTATTGTAAAATATTAAGAAAAATATGAAGAATCCATATTATATAAAATTTATTAGATTTTCGACTACTCTAAAAATTTTCTTTTTAAACCGCTATATATACAAAATAATTGAGAGTGTCGATTTTTCTAATATTTTGGTAGCATATCAAGTAATATTATATAAGGATACTTCAATAAAATTTGTAGACCTAAAAACTCATAATTGCCAATTTTATCAAACATTACAGAGATAAAACCGAGAATTTTAGGAAATATTCAAAATTCTATTTTTTGTAGAAAAATTAATGAAACCATTCCAAAATTTTATCACGTATATACCTACATGCTACATCCAATGAAATTTTCGATTCTTTAAGATCAATATGAACTGAGTATTTGTAAATATTGAAATTTTTAATTAGATATATAATCAATGGTATAAGGTATATATATGATATATGATAATATTTAAGATTTTTATTTTAGTGTTATTCATAGAAACAATGTAATATTAATTATACTCTTTCATATCTGGCAATTCATGTATACGGAATATCAACGTCAATAAAATACAGGAAAGACGAAACAATAATTTATTAATATATTATTATTCTATTTTAGTACAATCGTACTTTAAAAAAGAGCTGATACTCCTGCCGCACAGGATACAGGTGTGCGAATCATAGCGTTTAATTTTAATTCGAATTTGAATGCAATGATAAACCATTGCATTCGTAAAAACGATTCTGAGCGAAGTTCAGTCAGATTATAATTTTCGTTTGA
>JAIUCT010000013.1:2490419-2507061 GCA_021307375.1 Tetraneura akinire | reverse complement strand
ACTACTACTACTACTACTACTACTACTACTACTACTACTACTACTACTACTACTACTATTATTACTACTAAATACTATTAAATACTACTATATACGGTACACGCACGCGCGCCTGTTTAAAGTCTACCCGCGATTTTATACGATAATGAAAATCATACGGCCATAGGTGCATATTATTATTATTATTAATGACGTGCGGATGTCCGTGGCCTCGTACGTTTCGCGCCTCGTTCCGTCCGTTTGGCAACACTGCGCCGAGGAGAATAATAATAAAAATAACAACACACTATAACAGCAGCTAGTCGGATTGTCGTTACGCGCGCAATGACCGCGGAACGACGGGACTTCCCCTGGTCTTGTCTCTTGTGCGTGCCGCGTGTGTGCGTAGTGCATGACGTGCGATCGCGTACGCCGCTCAGTCATCGTTTCATGAATGACGGCAGCGGGTCGCGGGACTTTTGTCGATGACCAAGAGACGCTCGCGGTGTACTATACTGCGTACGTCGTACTGCCGTATAGCTGTGTCCGTGTGTATAAATGTATAATATGTGAATACAATAAATTGTGGGTGAAGTCAGTGCCCACACGAAATTGTTATAAAAAAATTTAACAATGTAGCAAAATTGAATGAGAAAATAAAAATATACGAATATTATAATTACAATTTACATCTATGCCTCTTGCCTCTATGGGCTGCAACGCATACATGTCGTCATAGTACGTTAAATACATATTATACATAGGTAATCGTATATTACCTATATATAATATATAGGTAATCGTATATTACCTATATATAATATATATATATATATATATATATAAATAAATCAATTATTATCTTTAACTTATAAGTACGATAATATAATTATTATTTGCGTGTACAGAAAAATATTGTAAAACCCGCGCGTTTTGTGATAAAAAAATAATAAAAAAATACCGTAGTCGTAGTACCGTACTCAGTGCATAATTGCGTGAAGTGCGTGCGTGCCGCGTCGCGCCGAATACGAACGGGAGCGAAAGAGTGCGCGTGATACGGAGTACAATTCGGTGCGGTGTCACGCGTGCGTGTGTGAGGGTTTGGCGCGGTGGTGAGGGGAAACGCTGTGTACGCATGCGCACATCAGTCTTTGATCTGAGTTGGTCAGAAAATGGCGTCAGTCAAGTTTCTGGAAGAAGTACTCAGTAAGGACGTGGACGAAAACGCGTTCAGTGCAATCGTGGTGTCACTGGAAAGCGAACTCGTCACCAACACATCAGTAGTGTCCACCGGCAATAGGAGTCATCCACTGACTGGTCACAACAGCAATGCTATCGCAGCTACCACGGCCGCGCCGCAAAAACAACAGCAGCACTTGGTCAACGGCACCCGAGCCGCCTCCTCGATGAACAAGTGTATAGCCACCACCAACACTACCAATAATAATAATAGTTTGATGCCGGGCATTAGTCAGGCAGATTTTGTTGGTCAACAACAGCAACACCAGCTGCACCAGCAACATCATCAGCAACAACAGCAGCATGTCGTCAACCCTACGTTGGCGCACAACTATGCAGCACCACAACCTATGAAAGATCCTATAAAAGTGGTGTATTCAAATTCTGCCAATAATCGTAATTACGCTCCAGTAAATTCCCTGCCAAACGGTACCATAAATTCCACTAGTACAGGTACGTCAATGTTAATTGTCAAACTACTATATTCGGGGCCGTTGGCTGATTTGAAAATTGTCCATTCAGATAAAAACCTATAAAGCAAAGAATGTTACACTTATTTCTACATAATATATATATATATTGTAAAGTTACTACATGTTTCAATTGTATAAATAGTTCAATAGCACGAGATAGGACAAGGTATTCATATTATTACATATTATATTATTCAAATATACATATAATCACATTAATTTTTTCTCTGGACAATATATATATAAGTATATAAACAATATTGTTAAATAACATTTCATATTACTTACCAATGTAATGTTTTATCATTTTTTTATTATTTCATATTAACTACATACAGTAAATTATGATGTAGTTTATGACCTATTTATGATAAGCTAATATATGAAAGTAAAACATTACTAACTTCTAGAACATAAAATGATTGATAAAGAGATAACCCATTTTCTTTTAAATAAACTTCATAATTAATCACTTGTAGGCAGTTAAAATTTAAATTTTTGTTATGTTCGATTTGAAATTTAATAAAGTTATTTATTATAGATATGCTTCTTTCTTTAAATCCTAGTCGTACAAACTTAATACTTAATGTATTTTATGTCTTAAACTTTTAACTATTGTAGAATGTATTAAATATTATACAATATCAATAGAATTTAAAAATAATGTATAGATAACAAATAAATTTGTTTTTTTACAGGAACTGGGACGGCTGTTGTTATAAAATCAACTCCTCAACAACAACAATTGAATTCACCTCCAGTTTCTACAATGACTTTAACTGGACAAGTATCCTCCAATCCATCTCTAGTTGGGTCAAATGTCATTACAGTTTCTAAGCAAGTTGCACAAAATGTTGTTTCTGGTAACTCGCCACAAACAATATTACCAGCAAATGTGCAAATATTGAATGTAAATGCATTACGACCTCAAAACTCACAAGGAGTTAATAAAAATATGCCTAGAGTAATGCTACCTCAAGTAGTTGGAAACCGGCCTGGAACTCCAGGAGTAAGTTTATTTAAATTACATTTTTTATGATAAATTAATAACAATTTAAAAAAAGCAAGAGAAGGGATACAGGTGTAGAGGAGGATAGTGTTGAATTTTGATTAACATTGGAATGTAATGATAAATAATTACATTTGAGAATCATAAAAAAAAAATTTCCAATTTTATCATACATTATGTACATAAAAACTATAATTTTACGAAATATTCAAAGTTCTATATTTTATAGAAAAATTAACATAATGGATTCAAAATTTTACCACATGTATATAGTTCCTATGTGAATTTTCAATAAAATTTTCAAGTCTCTAACTTTAAAATTGCCTGAGGTTTCGTAAAACAATGAAATCAAATTTGTCAGAATTTCAATTTTCATAAAAATTCCGTTTTTCCTCATTTTTTGGTCGTTTCTTCTATTGTATAGGGTCAATTTTGAGAAATTTAAAAAATGACCTTCCAACTTTCCAAATGGAAACATATGTTATTCATGAAAATCGGAACAATATTTTGGGTAAAATGTGTCTTCAGACATAACAAAAAAAAAAAAAAAAAAAAAAATAAGACGCATCATTGTAGAAACAGGGGTAAAAACAATACATTTTTAGCTTTAATCAAAATCTGAAACTAAATGAGAATCAAAATTATTATTTCATTAAGGTTGGTGTATATACACTTTTGTCTGTTTCATTGTTTTGTGTGATGGATGTTATATGCTAATTACACATAAAATAATATTTAATGTTATTGTATCAATATATAATCTATTATTATATTTATTATTTATATAAAATATAAATAATTCTTAATTCTAATTGTAGCTTACATTACAAACACTTCAACAAGCACAAGGAGGACACATATTATTAAAGACTGAAAATGGCCAGTATCAGTTATTGCGTGTAGGTCCTGCACCCAGTCAAGGAACGGCTATTACTCAAAATAATGCTAATTTTAGAGTTCAATCTGTCCCTACAGTTGCAACTGTAAGTTTTATTTAACAATGATTTATTATTAAAAAAAATTTTTTTTATTATAAGTATGTCTATTTTTAATTAGTAGTATTTATAAATTTATAATACAGGGTGTTTCAAAATTATTCATCCGATTTTAGTAGACTATTAATATTGTTCCTGTAATTTGAGGTTAACGAAGCACCAACCATCTGAAAGATAAGGTTATCGAGTTTTTATCGATTGCTAATAAGTCGTGATAATGTGCAGTTTAGTCATGTGGCGTAACTTAATTAGTTGTTATCGAAATGTCGACCGAGCAACAAAAGGCGTTTTGTGTGCACCGCTTTGAGAAGTGCGAGTCTGTTATTACCGTGTTTTTTTCTCTGGGGTTACATAAAAAGCATTGTTTATGTACCTCTCCTTCCAAAAGATCTTGACGAATTGAAAAATCGAATTTCAGACGTCATCAACTTGGTTATAGTCAACATGCTTCAACAGGTTTATGAGGAATTTGAATATCGTTTAGATGTGTGTCATGCAAGTAAGGGGGGTCACATTGAACATTTATAAGCATTGTACCTAAAACTTAAAATAATCCATTAAAATGTAAAATTTATTTTAACATGATAATCATATTTTACAATAAATATGATTTTTTGAAATCGGATGAATCATTTTGGAAAGCCCTATACAATAGAAAAGTTCATTTAAAAAGTTAATAACATTTTATTATTATTTTAAACTACTTAAATTACATTATGAATGTGCTAATAAGTTGTAATAAATATTAATATTTAATTTTTTCATTGGTCACAATAGGTTAAATAGTAAATATGTATTATTAATATTAATTTAAATTTATTGTTTATCTTTTTAAAATAAATATGCTTTTGTCAGACCATTTTTGGAATAATGAATCACTATTATAAGATTATTTAATTGCATGCGATTTTTCAATCTATAAATTAATACATGTTTATAATATGTATCTTGTAATATTTGGCTTTAAGTCTTTCTAAAGAAAATAAAAATGAATAATAATATTTGCCATTTTTAATAGTTATAGTTATGATCCTTATATATTTCATAATTGTTGTTGATACCTAATATCTATACTTAGTATGTTTTTTATTTTAATTCATTTTAGTTGAATACATTATTTCTATTTTTATTCAGTTTGTTTTATTTATTTCCCGTTATTATTTTATTCAACAACTTAAATCGGAAAAAAATAATTACAATAACAAGGATATAAATACATAAACTATCCATTCTAACTTATTTTTTAAATGGTTTGGTATAAATACTTTAGAACAAGTCTTAAATGAACTTATAGAGAAATTTGTAAGTGAGTATAAAATTGAATGAAGGAATACAATTTCAGAGCAATGTTTCTATTGCTGGTACACCAACAACACCAACACAAGCGATAGCTCAACCTCAACAGGTACGATTTACTAATCTACTAATCTACTTAATGACATCTATAATTATAATTACTTATTGTTTATACTTTTAAGGCTCAGCAAAAAGTCCAACAAGATAATACTAAAGAGAAGTGTCGAAAATTTTTAGCAAATTTACTTGAGTTGTCAAGTAAAGAACCAAAACCTGTAGAAAGAAGTGTGCGTACTCTAATACAGGAATTAGTTGATGCCAAGGTTGAACCAGAACAATTTTGTGATAGACTAGAAAAACTTTTAAATGCTTCACCACAACCGTGCCTTATTGGATTCCTCAAGGTAATAATATATTTTAAATTATAATTAGATTTTAATATTAATTACAATTTGTATGTTATGAACAGAAAAGCTTACCACTCTTGAGACAATCACTTATGTTAAAAGAAATGGTGATTGATGGAATTCGACCACCACAAATTAGTGCCCTAACTCAATCTTCTGTTGTTTTAGCTAACCAACAGCAAGCAACGGTAAAAATAAATATATATTCGTTGTTTATTATTTTCTGATATAAGTTGGTTCCATTTCTCAATGAAAAATTAAAATATGTATTATTGTATGTTTTAAAATCAATGTTATATTAAAAATAAATTTTAAATGTTATATTGTTGGAATTTTATTTATTATAATTATAAATTTAAAAAATAAATAGTATTTAGAAAAATACTTGATAGATGTATAGTTCATATAAATAAAATAAGTTTTGAGGAAAATTTGTTAAAGTATTTAATTTTTATTAGTTCAATTTTCTATGAAATCAAGGAAAACAGAGAAATAATAAAATTGTTTTAATTGGTTTAAAATTAATAAAATATGTTAATAATATGTTGTACATATTCCAAAAGAAGTTCTAATATAGTCATTGGTACTATTTCTTTGTATGTGTAATTAATTAATATTTAATTATAAGAATAATTATATTTTATATAATAATTGAATAAAATGTCATTAAGTCAAGAACTATAATTCTAATTAATATACATTTTTCTTGCGGTTATTATTTATATAGATAATATTTATTACAATAACTATTTGGTCTTATTAATATAATTTTAATTTCATATTTTAAAAATGACTTATTTCAAGAGTCTATAGTTAAGTTTGCGTTATCCTTAAGTGTAAATAGATACGTTTCTTTAATTAAATTTAGTTAAAAATTGAAATTTTTGTTTTTAGTATGTTTAAGCCATTTGTATTTTAATTAATTTAAATCATTAAATTGTTCTTACTTTATAATATATTTGTATCTTTATTAGAATGCACAAGTAATGGGAAATATCTTAAGTACTGCACCTAATCAACAAACAGTTAGAATAATGACCACCCAACCAACTTTAACGCCATCAAGGACAATTAATTCCCAACAGCAACAACCACAACATAGGATAATTTCTGTAAGTTTATGATTTGTTATATTATACATTTCATAAGGTTAGATTAAATGTACGTATACTACAAGTATAGTACTAATTTTTTTTGGTAATTATAAAATTGAAAAATTTACAATTTCTTAATTTAAATCAAGTAAAACAAGTTTGAATGATTTTGTAATGTTTGATTACTATTCAATTTTATGTTATAGCAACAAGTCCAACAAGTCAGGGTTCAAACTCCAGCTGGTCTTACAGCTGTTAATAAACTGGGCTCAATTCGTATTCAACCTCCAATAGTATCATCTCAGACTGGAACACTTCCTCCGCCTCTTACATCAACCTCATCTCCAAGACCTATGAGCGGTCGCCAGATGCTTGTAAAAGCAGTACCTTTAAAGACTCCTGTAGGATCACATATTAAAATTAATACTACTTTAGCATCATCTATAGTACAAACAACAAATAGTATATCAATGCCTCAACCACGTATACCACCGTCACCTAATTTAGGACAACCTCCAATGATCAATAAAGTTCCAACCCCAATTACTGTTGCTCCACCAACAGTTGCATTATCTAAACCTCCCTCTAAGGAAAAAGAAAAAAAATCTTTTTCATCATCCGCAGCATATGTGTAAGTATAAATACCATAAATGTTTAGGTAATTACAAAATTTATATTAATATTTTTAATTAGTGGTGATGATGATATTAACGATGTCGCTGCAATGGGTGGCGTCAATCTAGCAGAAGAAACCCAAAGAATATTAGGTTCTACTGAATTTGTAGGAACACAAATTAGATCATGTAAAGATGAAATACTTTTACCACAAAATCCATTAGTAACAAAAATTAAACAAATTGGTAATTATATGTTTTATTTTTTTAAATTTAGAATTATTCCAGTATATTACTAATAAAAGTAAATATTTTAATTTTGTGTTAATTATTTATGGTATAAAAAACTATATTTTGTTTATGAAATACTACATAAGCTTTTTACGTGTATAATATGTGTTAATTTTAGCATTTTATTTACATTATTGTATAATATATTTAGTTTTATTTATATTTAGTTTTTTAATTTATTTAAAATTTTGAAAATTTTAAAATTCAGTTTAATATAATGTTCATATTTAATTACTTGTTTTAATAAATATATATTTTAATTTATGTTAACAGTAAATAAGGAGGGTCTAGAAGATGTAGCTGTTGACGTACCAGCATTAGTATCCCATGCGGTCACTGAACGATTAAAAGACCTTTTAGAAAAATTAGCTGTAGTAGCAGAGCACCGTTTAGATTTTAATAAAGTATTTAAAATAAACATTTTATTTCTTATATAAACTGATTTTAATATATATATTTATATTAAGGCGGATAAGCGTTATGAAATTACTAGAAATATTCGAGGTCAAATCAAATGTCTTGAAGAAATTGATAAAGTAGAACGTAAAAAACAAGATGAAATGGAACGTGAGCTCTTGTTACGGGCAGCTAAGAGCCGATCGAAAAATGAAGACCCAGAACAAGCTAAATTAAAAGCTAAAGCCAAAGAAGTAAATATTATTTTTATTATAAAGAAATTAGATTTTAATAAATAATTAAATTTTTTTTAGATGCAAAGGGTAGAAATGGAAGAACTAAGACAGCGAGAAGCTAATTTAACGGCTTTAAATGCAATTGGACCTCGAAAAAAACCTAAATTAGAAACGGGATTAAGTCCTAGTTTACAAGTAAATTTATTGTATTATATTATATATTTTATATTTATTTAGTCAATTTTTCCAATTATTTGCTAGTTTAATTTATTTAATTATAATTATACAAATTAGTAATAATTTTCTCATTCATAAAAATATGTTTAAGTACAATGGGTATTAATTACTGTATTCTAAATAAAAGTATATCTTAGGGATAACTGAATTATTTATTTCAGTTATACAATTAACACATATTGTATTTAATATGTTACTTTTCACTCTCCTAATTGGTATTGTACACAGTAATAATTGAGAATAAGATGCATTTTTATTTTTTTTAAAATAATTAAATATTTTTATTTTCAGAATTCAAGTTCTAGTATAAGTACAAGTTTAACAAATAGACAAACAGTGAGTAATAATTAATATAATGATATTTTTTAAATAATAAATTAAATTTTTAATTAACAGGTGCCTAGACAAAGGATAAAACGTGTTACCATGCGAGATACACTATTTGTACTCGAACAAGAAAAGGATATCCGTAGAAAGCCGAATTTCATGTTCAAACCCTTTTTAAAGTGAAATACCATCAGAGATTATTATGTAGCCGTTCCTGATTGTGGCTATTGACTAGTCATATTGACTATGTTTCTGCTACATTGTCAAACTTATTCAAGTTTTTATTGAATACTATTACATACATATTCTTAGACTTTTTTATTTAACTGCAAAATCGTTAATTTTTGTTATATTGTTTTTTTCGACCACTGTTATTACTTTTTATCTTTGTCAATTGCAATATATTATAAAATGAAGAAAGAGGTTTCTGACGATTTTTATGTTTAATATGTATATAATTTGACTACAGAAAAATGCCTATGTGATGTATCAAATATGGCACTCATCAAGCCTATGTTAAAGATAATGTATTTTTTTATTGTAAATATCACTAATGTATTTTTAGATCATGTATGTTAAAAAAAAATATTTTGTTTATGTAAAAAAAAAGGAAGTTATTAAATTCTTTTCCGTAAGTCATAGTACTTCTATGGTGTAAGCGAGCACTAGGTATAATATTTTGTATAATGTATATATATTTTTATTATAATTAATACAAAATAATAGGAATTTGTGATTTTCAAATACAAAAAAAAAAAAAAAAAAAGATTTCATAACATCAATATTTATTTTATTAAACATAAAACTGTTAATATATATGCACCATGCATTCATAAATAATTTTTTTTAAAAAATATTTCACTAATAAAAACTTGTTTGAATTAATGTAATTATAATATATTATGGAGTTATGGAAGGGTATAGTATTTGTGTAATGATTACCATTTTAATTAATTAATTTTATAAAAATATTTTTATTTTTTTTTTAATAAAAAATATAGTTAATTGTGAACATACTATAATAGTATATAAATACTATAAGTAATATTATTATTAACTCTTAACAATAATGTTAAATTGTTGAAAGACAACTCATAATTTTCTCTAATAGGTAACATTTCGACTATAGTCATAATTTAGTGGTTAAATATTTAGGTATATTATTTTATTACCGCTTGATACATAATTAACAAATAGTAATTCTACCAAATATTGAAGTAATATTAATGATATTCTACTTTAATGTTTAGTCATATTACAGATACATAATATTATATATTGCCAGTATAAATAATTATTTATACATCAAAAATTTAAAAGTAAAGTATTTAATATGCAATATGTTTTACTGTTCTTAAAATATGACTAAAAAATATTTCTACACATTCTATTTATATGAATATACTTATTACTAATTACTTTAATATATACTAGTAAGGGACAGGCATGTATACAAGGGGGATTTTAGGGATTCAACACCCTCTTCGATTTTTTTTTTGTAAATAGAAGTTAAACAAGTATTAAATATTGACATTTACAGTAAATAAGTAACTTGATGTAGCCTATGAACCCCAACCAAAATTTTTTTTGTGTGTGTGCCAGTGAAGAAAATATTAAATAATTTAAGGTTATATATACTCGTATAATATATACCAAATGGTAGACTTCCAGTATATTGTCATATATATTATATTTTTAAAATATTTATAAATTAATAAAATTAAAACTCAAGTATACTACCTATTAGTAATTATACTACCTATTAATAGGTATGTTGTATGTAGGTAGTAAATATTAAAAATAATAGGTACATAATATTTTATTTTACATTTTGACATTTTGAGTAAAGCGACTAGCAATGGATTCTGGGTTGCAAAAAAAATTAAAAAAAAAGTTTTATTTATTTTAAAGAATGTTTTTTATGTTTAAAACAGTTTTTAATTGTTATTTTCTTGTTAGTTTTAAATACTGTTTTGGTTTTCTGCAACACTAACAGAATAATATAGGATCATTATTTACAGGCTTAAATTGTAAAAAGAAATACCTATCTAATGAATAATAAGTGTTCTAAGTAGGTAATAACTAATAAGTAATTACTATTACCTAATAAGAAAATATTTGAATATTATGATAATGTGTAAATAATTAATGAAGGTATATTTTCTCTGGGTACGTTGGCATTTCAGGAAATGAAACAATTTATTATCTCGCCACTTCTACTAAAAATGTTCATATTCCTTCGCCTATAAGAATTCCTTCTTCTGATTTCTTACCTTCCCATCGAAATGTGCTTAGAAAGGCTTGGCATTCCCGTTGCCGTTGGTCTTATTTTCCCCCTCATTATGCTAAATGGTACCTACAGAACTATTTTCCCTGCTATTTAAGTACTATTTAATTGCTCGAAACCGTGGTTCTGGGACCTTCATCTCCTATTCATTCTTACCGCTTAGCGCTTAATTCTTCCCCTTCGTGCATTTTACATTCCTTCTCAGCTGACCGTGATTTCCATATTGCATACCTACTATCCTACTGACATATATCTTAAGTATTTGCCAAGTATTAGAAAAATATCAACTTTTTTGTATAGGTGTTTAAAGTTTAAATTTGAGTAAAATCAATATTTAAAGTATTTATATAGATTATTTTTATTATGTTTTATAGTAAAATCGTTAAAAAAATTTATTGAAGTACCTACCTATACCTATAAATACATTTTAGTTAACTCAGTTCCAAATGTTCCAATTAATTGTGAATATTACATTTACGATTTTTTTGCTTATAGCTGTTAAAGTATAAAAAAACAAGGGAAGGATTAAAGAATACAGGTGTTAAGAGGATAGTGTTGAATTTTGATTAAAATTTGATGCAATCATATATATCATTACATTCGGAAATACGATTTTGAGCGAAGTTCCTCAGATAATATACCTATGTATTGATTAAAATATTTACATAAGGTATTTTATCAGGTCTCTACGTTCAATATAAATATATATTTATATCCATAAATCTCCTAAATTAGTCTTTTAAATATTCTAAATACCTAAATCTGTCACTACTTCGCTCAGAATCGTTTTTTGAATGTAATGAACTAATGATATAGGTAATAGGTATATCTTTACATTTCATAAATTTTAATTAAAATTCAACATTATCCTCTTTACACCTGTATCCCTTCCACAGCTGTTTATATATAAAATCCTGTGCAGCTGCCCTAGAGGCAAACGAGGTTAATTAACATTCTGTCAGTTTTCAAGATTAAAATTTAATGTTCCTCGGATAGCCGCGGTATTATATACCTATTTATATCGTATTATTATATATAGGTAGATATCTATACCTATATGAATATACAAGCAGCGGACGGGCAAAAGTTTTGATTTTAAACTTTCCTCGAATATTATAAACTATAATCTATCTATCTGTCAATAAATTATAAATATATATTTCAACCATTGAACTTGCACTTTGCAGCTATGTACAATGTACTATATACAATAAGTTACAAGTATGAATAGTTCTCAAAGAATTAAAATTAAAATCGACCGAAAATCTATTCTATATAATATTTCAACTGCAGTAATACACAGCAATATGTAATATTTTTTGTATAATTGCATGTACAGTACATTGTGTACACATGTATTATATATTAATTATAGTATTATATCCTATACCTATAGGCAGTATAGGCTATAGTAGTCTCTTATCTCTTTCAGTCTTTCATATATTATTTTAAAATAAAATTATTATTTGTAAAATCTGTTTCGCACATGGCACATCAGTTGCGATGTGCGGTTTTGAAGAAAATATTGTTATAAAATGTTTTAATTCTCTTTATAATATATTTTATTCAATAACGAATATATTTGAGCAGGGGCTCTTTGGAAATTGTTATTTTATACAAGTTCAAAAAAAAAAAATTCCAACCTCGGAAAATACAATAGGTACCTATAGGTACCTACATTCAGTGGCGCCGAGTTTAATACATTTTTGTGGAGCAAAATTAAATTATTTTTGACCCACCCACCTACCCCAATAATTTAAATTTTATACTCTAGAAGTTTGAACTATCAACTATGGTTATAGTAATAACAATAATTATCATTTTAACTTATTCCTTGAAAATATACAAACTTATTACTACTAATATTAAAACTATTAATTATATAAATACAGATTATTACCTATATAATATAGGAGATTACTTTATAAATAATTACTAGTTACAATGAAAAAAACAATAGAAAATAATAATAAATTTAATAATTTCATTAAAATTAATAAATAATTATTATAATATAATTTTATAAGTAATTTTGTAAGTACAGAACTATTAGATGCAAACTTATTAGTACCTAATTGTTTCAAAATCCATGGACACATTTAACTCACAAGCTCTTATCATCAAAGCTTCAAGTCTTTCTTCGTTCATAGTCGATCGTTATGTTTTAATTAGTTTAAGCTTTGAAAAAGCGCGTTCTGGAGAGGCGCTGGATACCGGTAAGGTCACAGGGTTCCACGTCATTTGGCCCGGTAAATTATATCCGGCGACAATTGATCCGTGACATTTGATCCGGTTCAAAAAGGACCTGTACCAAAAATATCCTGCTAAAAATGTCCGGTAACAAAAAAAAATATAAAATATAAATTCATAGTTATTTTTTAATTATTTTATTTTATTTTTATAATTTTCAAAAACGTCATAATATAGAATACAAATGTTTATAAATTAAAATTATGAACGATACCCTTCAAAAACGGATGTATCGCTATCTCCGGCATAATAATAACTTATATCTGATAAATCGTTGAGAACTGATTAGATTCGTTAATTCGTGGTTTTTCTGACCGTTTTCTGTATACGAGTATAAGGTAATATAAGGTGGATTATATACATTATGTAGGGACTATTATAGATTATTTTTCTAAAATACTATGATACTACAAAAAATATCAATACGTATTTGAAGGTTATCGCTCATAATTTTAATTTATAAACATTTTTACTTTATATAATTATTATTTTTATAATGAATTTTTAACTAACTAATTTCTATATATTTAATTAATATTTTATATTTTTTTGTTACCGGACGTTTTTTAGCAGGATATTTTTGGTATAGGTTCTTTTTGAACCGGATCAAAAGTCGCGGATCAATTGTCGCCGGATTTTATATACCGGATTAAATGACGGGTCACGAGGTCACAGCTATACTTAAAACAGTATACAAATAAGGAAAAATTTCTTTCAACCCAAATGAACGACATATATTAAAAATATCTTCTATCGACCCACAATTTTATTTTTTTTTATTTTCATGGATGACACTATGCTCTTCATCACTTTCTTCGATTTCTTCTTCAGACTCACTTAAAAATGTATCATTATCATGTAGTTTTTGTGGGATAATTTTTATTTTATCAAATTGAGAATAATAACTAGAAAATTGAATATATTCTTTTCTTAATGAATTCAACTCAACAAATTGACCATAAACATCACAAAATCCATTGAATGCATCGTCTGAGATACAAGCTATTTTGGCTACCTCTTTAAGTCTCTAATGAGAAAACAGTGCCAAATCCTTAAATAATGGTAGAGAATGATCATTAAACCGTTCTGATATTTGCGTTAATACAATATCAATAATTGTAAAATAAGTGTTAATTTTGAAATTTTGAATATTGTCAATTGTTGGCTCATCAGATGATAATTCTCCAGTTCTCATCGATTACATCGGTACAATCGATAATCTATTTTCTATAATAATATACTCGTATGTATGGAATCTTATTATTTTTATTTATTTCAATAATACCATTATATTCCATGTCACCAGATCAATCAGCTGTTTAGCTACGTTATAGTATTTTACATCTATTATACTCTATGTCGATGGAACATTATAAAATTGTTATAATATTTTTTAAAAATTTTCAAGGCTTACATTTTATTTCAATATTTTTTTTTATATATACGAGTATACTCGTGTAAACATTTTATTGTTATACATTTTTTACATTATAGTTTTATTTTAACGTAGTTGCAAGTTTATAAATATTTGAAAATGAGCCAAAATGTAATTAATTTATTACAATACTCGTCAATTGAACAATCGTCAACTGCTGAGGAAATGAAAATTCCGTGATGGACATCCCAATAAAGGTAAGGGAAGAAATTATACAAAGACAGTATTAATAATAATATTTTTAATAAGACGGATATATTTTAAATAAAAGATAATAATTTCGCTGTACACTAGTAGGTACTTAGGTAGGTATATATTTATTATATTATAGGTAATAGGTATTATAATTGTTAAATATAATAATTTGAAAGATAATGCGAATAAAATAATATGTACCTACAAATATAAAACTAAATATAATATTCAATTTGTAAATTGATCTATTTAATTTTTGTAGTTTATAATTTTAAATTTGACATGGTTAGGTAATATTAATTTTTAATTCTTACATCATTATGTAATAAAATAATGTTTTCGTTTAGACTTTCTGAATTTATTATACGTAATATAATCATTTTAAATGTACGGACTTCATATGATATGATAGACTTATTAATGCTTTTAGACAAGTAAAATTGTTTATATGCACTTAAAGTGTGTTCAATCTTCAATCATTACAGTTACTATGTATTATATAATTATTATTTTTACCCTTAATTTATTGTTTTATTGTTCTATTAAATTGCATTGGATAACACATTTCACAATTATTTACATATTTAGAAAAATTGATAGAACAATTTTACTTCAAACATTTCCCAAATTTTTTGGCTTTTCTATCAATTTTTATGGTAAAAGTATTGAGAAATAATAAGAATAATACTCGTAAGGATTCTAAGGTTTTCGTTTAAACTAAAAATATCAACTTTAAACAGCTACCTATAAAAAAAAATTGAGATTAAGGATTTTTCTAATATTTTGATATGATGTTAAGTAATATGTAAATATATACTTAATATACAATATATTTTACAATGTAAAATGTAATCGAAAACCTATATTTTGTATGGCTTCTTTTAATTTCTCAATATTTTTACCATAAGTTTAATAAATTTGGCAATTTTGGTTTTTAAGGTCTGAATATTTTATTGAAGCATAATATCATATTGCTCATTAACGTAATTTAAAAAAGTTACAAAAATCTTCAGTCTAAATTTTTTTATCGTTATTTAAAATTGATAATGTATGTTCCATGGATTATTATTATTATTTATTTCAATAAAACAATAATTATTATTATTCCATGACATCAAACACATCAACATTTATACATTTTTACATTTATACTCTATGGCGATGGACATAATATAATTATTATAACATTTATTAAAAATTTGCGACGCTTATATTTTATTTTATTATTATTTTTATATATACTCGTGTAAACATTTTTTTGTTATACTTTTTTTTTAACATTTTATTTATTTTAACGTAGTTGCAAGTTTATTAATAAATGAATAGTCGAAAATGAGTCAAAATATAATTCAATCACGTATGAAAGTACTCGTCAATTCAACAATCGTCAACTGCTAAGGAAATGCAAATTCCGTGCTGGACATTATAATCAAGGTAAGTGAAGAAATTATACAAAGATAGTATTAATAATATTTTAAATATTAGATAATAATTTCCCTGTGTATTACTATATTTATTGCATTTGTTAAATATAATAATTTTAAAGAAAATATGAATGAAATATAAAACTAAATATAATATTCAATCTGTAAATGTATTTATTTAATTTTTGTAGTTTTTAATAAAATTTTAAATTTTACATAGGTAATATTAATTTTTAATTATTATATTATGCAATTAATATTGTGTTCGTTTAGAGTTTATAAACTTTCTGAATTTATTATAACATAATTTCTATATTTTACGATAATTTAATGATCGGGCAATATTGAAAGTAGAGACGTGAAAATTTTAATGGGTAGTTATTGGTGTCTAATTATTGTTACATGAACTTTTCGTGAAAATATAGAACTCTTGTAATTTTTTAACATTTTTAATTTTA
>JAIUCT010000013.1:2413660-2465419 GCA_021307375.1 Tetraneura akinire | reverse complement strand
GTGACACTCCTTTCTCTTCGTCTCGCGTTCCGAATTTCTTACGTATGGGAATCTAAATATTTTATACATTATTTATAACCGAAATGATCGAAAATAGTCGTAGTAGAAAAAACGACGGGAATGATTATTTATTATTGTGCACGATTTTCGACATTTCATTGTATACTTAACTCGGTTTCCGGTAAATCACGCTGTAACTCCGGACATATTACAATATAGATTTTATACTATAATATAACATAATTATTCGGACATGCGTATAATAATAATATTATATAGTAATTATTTTCGTCTGTATTCGAGTGAAGTGAACACTGAAGAGTATATCTCCGTCGTTGGAAGAACAAATTTATTTGTTTTTTCCCGTTCCAATCTATATACTCGTAAATATAATAATATTTATATTATGTACGAGTATGTTTGAAGTGTTTGGACTAAGACTTTATGTCAGGACGTACACGCGCAATACACGACCAGTTCGATTTCATAATAATAATACAATAATTCGAAACACGAGGCACTTGTATATAGTTTTTATAACTTATAACATAATAGGTACTTAAATTTATAACTGATCGAGCCGTGATATACGTTTTAAATTATCGTGGCGAAGGCGTCTTTAATACGTAAATAATAATAATATTATTAACACTATTGACGTTTATACAATTTTTGGTAAAAAGAAGACAAAAATCATAATAATGGTGATTTTTATCTTTTGACGGTCATTTAAGTCATCGTTATTCGTTACACATCATTTATTATAATATTACACATAGGAAATGCCTCGTTGCGGCATAATAGGAAACGGGAATGGGTCGGGTTATAATGATAAATTTTATTCTATTCATAAGTAGATCATTTCGAAAAAAAAGCTCGTCGTGCGTTCCTATCAGTCCATCACGAAGTGATATAATATGTTAATAACATGTAGATATAATGCACACACATTATTTGTATATTATATTTCGGTCCATACAGAAATAATAATAATAATAATAAAACGTAACTTTATAAACCATTTACATAATATTATTATTATTATTATTATTATTATTATTATTATTATTATTATTATTATTATTATGATTTGAATTTAATTTTGAACGCCACGCGAGGCGTTTTGCTTTCGGCGGCGGATCGCAGTTCCTGTGCTCGCCGAGGCAGCTGCTGTTCCTCTCCTCACACGGTGCACCCGGGCGACGGGTCCACTCTCCCGCCACCAGCGAGAGCTGTTTTACTCTTTTCCGGTATACGCGTACCTATATAAAACGACAACGACCGCGGCGCGGAGGAATCGTCGTCATATCGTCAATTAATGATGAGCAAAACAAGACCAAGACCAAGACTCTAGCAGTCTTGGTCTTGGTCTTGTTCTTGCAAGCTCCATCTTGGTCTTGGTCTTGTTAACAACTGTAAGTCTTGGTCTTGGTCTTGGTCTTGCACTTCTAGTCTTGGTCTTGCAAGCAAGACTCTTGCAGTTAATTTTTATTTTTATTATTATTTTTTTTTCTATTATCAGAGACATTACAGCAATCAGATTAATCTCTAGCAGAATAATATTGTATAACTCATAAAATTTATAAAAAAAAAAGTTAAATACAAATAATAGGTTAAAGATTTTATAGGAATAATTTTTTATAATTTATAAGATTTAATTTACATGTAATATATATAATATTTATTGACCGATATACATTCTATGAGTACCTAACCTAACCTACTTATATAATCAGGGATAGCTATTCAGTAAGAAGGTACAATAGTTTATAAGAATCAGGGGCGTACTCAAGGGAGGAATTTTTCTGACCTTTTTTCTTTGGGAGACCACTCCCATTGAAATTTCAACATTTAAAAATATTTACATTAGTCCAAGTTTTATCTTGTGAAACTTAAGTGAAAATTAAATAAGGTAATATCAATATTATACACATAAATTGAAATTATTATTTGTTATCCTATATTCATATTTATGATACACAACATAAAATAATTATTATTGTTTTTTAAATAAGGTACTTTTGTTTATAAAATTTAACTAAAAATTAAAGTTGATTTCAAATTATGATATCAACCAATTGTATTAAACCCTCAATTACATGTGAGTATTATAAGTGTGTGTATATGTAATCAACAAAGTATTGAATATAGGTTTTTTTTATACCCTATTTCCAATTTATTTATTTTAAATAACATTTAAACATATACATACATATGGGTAAATTGTTTTCCATTGTAATTTGTAAAATATGTACCATAATATATATATATATGTATGTGTGTGTGTGTGTGTGTGTGTGTATTATTGCTTGAATATTAATCTTTTACTTCTTTATTATTATATTAAAGGAAGTTACTAAAAATTTAATTATTATGTAGTTGCATAGTACAAATTATAGTCAATAAAAATAATCATAGTAGAAATTCATATCAAGTTTCAATCAATATGTAGGTACCAATAAAATAATTAAATTAAATTTAAATTGAACTCAAACAACAAGAACTTCTCCGGTAATTTCATTACTTATTTCATTTTTATTTTTTGGCATATCCATGTTTCAAACTCATATTTAAAATAAAAATAAAGAGCTGTACCTACCGAAGACTGACGAGACTCTGTGATAACTTTTACAACGACACAATATACAATATACCGTTATAATCGTTATATAATAGGCATGATATTAAAATATATCAATAAACTATCAGTATAAATTCCTATTATTAGTATTATACTTATATTTACGGGCCAAGTACTAAATATATCGGTTTATAAATAAATCGTATCGGTTGATAAGTAATAATATCTATAAATACTGTATAGTACTGGCATATCAATGTATACGTCAATTATAAAAATAAAATGGATATTTTGTATTTGATTTAAAACAACTATTTTTATAATTTTATTTCCTATTTCAGTTAATTCAGTTATTTCTTATCTTGCTTTCATTATCTCAAATTATTACTTCAAATCGAAAACAGCATACAAATCATATTTTTCCCCGTAGGTATTCGTTATAAATTCATATACAATTTTTCACTTATTTATTTTTATTATTTTTTTTTTCGAGAAAAATCTGCAAGACTCTTGCGAGACTGCAAGAGTCTTGCAGTGTTGGTCTTGTTTTGGTCTTGATCTTGCAGGTCTCATCTTGGTCTTGGTATTGCAGTGCTAAGTTCCGTCTTGGTCTTGGTCTTGGTCTTGGTCTTGCAGCAAGACCAAGACCAAGACTGCAAGACCAAGACAATTTTGCTCATCACTAGTAATAATAAAAGGATTGACTCTGTTCCTGGGTAGTAGGTACCAAATTCTTAGAAAATATTATTAATCTTCATGTAACATTGAATATTTGAATATTTTTATAATAATTAAGTCGTTAAAACTGAAATTGTAAAATTAAAAGTGGATAAAATGTTAGGTTTAATTATTTCTCTATAAACATTTTAATTTTAATTAAGATAACCATAACCGCATGTATATAGAGGTACCTACCTAAATATTTTAATGGTGTTTTGATTAATTTTTTAAAGTTCAGCCAAATCATCATAATGACATAATGTCATAATATATATGATCATCCATACACATATAAATGAGATAATTATTATAATATACCTACCTAATTATTAATGTACCTATTATATATTTATATTATACGATTTCCATATATATAATATATTTAGGTATATCTATCATACTTTTTGATTGAATTTTTCTTTTCTTTTCGTAATCAATTATTATTATTGTAAATAGGTATTATAAATTTAATATAATATATAATATTATATTAAATAATATATAATTAATATATAATATATAAGGTAGTTAATTATAATTCGAAATTATAAATCATATAGGTAGAAAAATAATATATAATTTACTTTTTTTTTTTTTTTTGTCATTCAAAACATTTTTTAATTGGTGTGCGTGAGGTGTTCATTTGTCATTTTTTTAGTGCTATTACTAATCAGCACTTCCTTTAAATAAATCGTAGTTTCACGCAAATGCCCCATCGGCTCTTGTCCGTTCATAGAGTACGGACATTAGGACGAGAATATTACGAGATATTTAATAATGTAAGCTGCAAAGAAATGGTAAGTATATATGCACGTGATTTTCGCAGCTATTTTATATGTAAGCACGCGTACATATATCACATATCACGTGCATTATTCCAAAAAGTTCACCTGCAGATTTTATTTGGACGGTGTCTGTTCACCGTAATGCTACTGCACTCTTGTTCATTCGTCGCGATAATGTGATGGTATTTATTGTTAGTGGAAATAGTGTGATGTTGCGAGGTTGTGGGGCTGTTGCATTGCTGCAATGATTTCGGAGTCGTTGCTGCGGTAAACCTACGGTGGCGACCGGTGTTCACGGATCGCGGTAATTTCTTGCACGGCTGTCGCGAAGAACACGATTTTCGTGTCGCATTGGGTTTTCGCGTCGCATTGGGTTTTCGCGTCAGACGGGGCCTTCGTGATGACGGACTAGACTTTTCCGACAAACTCGACTGTTTTAACGAACTTGACCTAAACACCCAAATAATAAAACTTAACAACTGAACAACAGACTATTTTTATAGATACAGATAAATGATAAGGATATAAAAACAAACCAATAGCAAATTAAACTTTTTATGGATCACATAATATAAATGAATATTATAATTTTATAACGTCATGCACGCATGTGGGTATATTTGATGATAATTTGTGTTTTAATATCACACGATTCTATACAGATAGACCTATAAATTAACCATATACCTATCTACTCTAATATAATAGATAATATGTTTAGATATCTTTAACCGTATAGTTTTAAATATTATAAATCTTATTAATTAATATTCGCATCGTATACTCGTAGTATTTTTATTTTCCCTACTCGGATGTAGACTCGTCCATTTTTGAAGTACGTTGAGTCGAAGAACATGATTCGACGGTCACGCATCCTCCTTTGCACGTCATCGACATGTCGTCAGGCACTCTAAGAGTTTCGTACTGCATTTTCCTGCTGGTTTTATTATTCGCGAGGGCTTTGGCGATCCTATATATCATAGTAAAATTGTAATTTGTATTTAATACCTAATTTACGTTTTCCTATATTCATTCGTAATTTTTGTATTAGGTACCTATAGGTACCAGACTACCAGCTATTATATAATAGTATATAATCACCTTCTAAATAGATTGACGGACAATTTATTTTCACCATTAAAGCGATGCAGCGATTCAGACGACCTCGTTGACTTTTTGATATTATAAAAATTATTACAAAATGCATTGCGGATACACGATTCGGCTATGATGTTTAATACCATTAAAAACAATAAACAACGAAATTTTATCATCGTTAAAAACTATAAAATATATACCTAATATATAATATATAAAGAGAAAAAAAGAATAACTGTGCAACATAATATTGTTAGTACGAGTATAAATATTTTTATATTAACATTATTTATAATAATGTAATTATTGTTTTCCGAGTAACAATATTTTTTTTTTAATAATAAAAATTACAATATTATTACATAGGTACATACAGCCAATAAACAGCTATTATATATACATTATATACAATAAAAAGTATACTAGGTAATAGTAATTTAATATAGGTATATATTATATTTTAGCCAGAAATTAATAAATTATTACAAATATTTATATTTTCTTTTGTCAATAACACAATAATTTACATGTTTATTAATTTAAATATTATTATTTTATAAAAATGATTTTTTTTTTGTATAGTTTATTATAAAATTGACATAGGTACACACCGTTTATATTATAGTTTTTATCGAAACGAATTACAATTGTTATTATTGCGATAAATAATAATGATTGATAAATATACAATTTAATTATTGTATAAAGTATACAATTATATAATATACTAGTAAATATTTATGTAGGCAGTAGGCATATAATATATGATATATATAATATGACATAATATACTCGTATTATATATACCTTATACAGTTATACCTATCTCTATTCTCCACAAATTGCAATCATATTCGATATTTATATATGATTATAAACAGTGTTTAAAATGGGTCAAATTAGTGGAGGAATGCCTATAGTTATTTAATGAAAACTTAAATTTTTTATATATTACAAACTAATTTGTCTCCTCAACAAGTACTTACTTAAGTCTAATTTCTATTAATGTTGTAGTATTGATATTCCATACGTATAGTAAAATATTAAAATTAAATTATAGTCGTACAAAAAATTTCTATCATTGCACTTCGTACAAATAATATATAAACCTAAAATTTTAATACAATACTTATTTTAATATAAAGTATAATAGAGTGTATGCATTATTATTAAGAGTATAATAAATGTATAGGGATTGTATGTTAATTAAAGAAAGTAAAAGGATGGAATCGCCCTGTATCCCCCAATTCGACAACTGATTATAGATTATAATTTTATTTTTCATATAAATTATGAAAAAAATAATTCGAAAATATTTGAAAATCAATCAAAAATGGTTCGTTTTTCAAGAATGTCGATTGTGTCGTACATAAGTTTGTAATTTTGTACACCTATTATAATATATAATAATATAACATTATATGTGTGTAAACGAGTAGAAAAACATTATGGACGGCGGGTAAGGATGGGTCCCGATACTACGGTAGGAAGTACGGCGTTCGCGGTGTCGGTGAATTGCTCGTTGTAGCCCTAGGGCGTAATCCAGTACGTATATACACACGCGCACATACACTTCACTAAGAGACGCCCCGGGCTGTAACTATGGTGACTGTATGCGCAACTCAATATACATTCGAATCAATTGGTGGCCCCAGGGCACGCCGGGCGCGCGGATGGTCTCCGTCTCGGGCTGCGGTATCGTCGTCGCCGTCGACGGCGGGCCGGAGCGGTTTCGTACCCGTCGGGCTTATTGTCCTATGAATACTTTACGGGGCGAGGCGGCGCGGCAGCGGCCTCCCCGGGGGGGCGAGATCCGGCAGGTCGATGTCGTCGTCCCCGTCTACGCGGCCGCAGGCATTCGACGCGGACTTACAAATTAACATTGCCCCGGGCCTTCTCCGGATCTACCGCGGCCCGCCTGCCCGGCCATACAGTCGCTTCGGACGGCGGAATAAGCCTCCTGGCCACAAAGATATATTACCACGACGACCTTTATATAGTTTACACACAACACTCTTTACACATACACATTATGCGCGTGCGTTCGCGTACACGACACACACACACACACATATATAAAATATAAATAATAAATACATAAGTATATAATATTATATGTATATATTATGTTTGTATGCATATAATATCGTAACATAAATACATTTGTGAATGCCGTTCCCTCGACACACACACTATATATTATTATAATAATAAAATTGTGCATAGTACCTATCACCTTATAGAAACTTTTAACACGTTTCTTCGTAATATTCATATATCATATGATAGTTATTAAGTTGTATATTAAACTTTATACATTTTTGACAAAATTTGTATATATACTGATAAGAGTATAAAATATGCAAATACAAAAATAATAATATGCATGTGCAGTATAGTTTTATACGAACAATGAACATACGTATAATAACGCATGACGATATTGTGCGCAATGAGCAACCCATAAAAATATTATATTATGTTTGGACCATAGTGGCTACAATAATATTACACTTTAAAAACGTAATAATACTCGTAGTCGCGTAATGTGTATAGTATACAACGTACATAATATTTATTTTATTATCATTCGATAAATAAAAAATATAGCAATACGGGCCAACTTATATGGCTGCACATCCATTGATATGGCAAAAAATAGATAATAATTCACGAATTTTAATACGTATAAACAAAATTTTATATTGTACCTACATAAACATAATATTCTGAGCAAAGAGAAGTATGTATTTGGTTTTATAATGATGTGTGTCTATTTTTTTTTCTATATCTGTAGACTCTTTTTCTACCAAAAATAATGCTCCAATTTTCACGAATGGCATATGTTTCCGGTAGAAAAGTGGATGTTTTTGGTACTTTATTATGTTATTTTTCGAATTTCCCTAAATTCACCCTATTTGCGATAAGAAAAACTACCAAAAAATCACAAAAATACGGCATTTGTCACGAAAAATTACGATAACTCGGGCAATATTGAACTTTGAAACTTGAAAATTTTATGAATATTAATTGAATTTTATGAATATTAATGAAGCTAAGTCTATGTGTTATTTAACAAATATCAATGATTTTATGTGATCGCTTTAAAAACATTTATTAATTTACGAACTTTTTAATAATGGACGTAAAAAGTATATTTTATAACAAATTAATGAAAACCTCAAAAGTATATGACAATAATATGTTATTTTTAACGGATGAGTATAATACTATATAGTAATATGATAATAATAAATAATAGAGTTGAATCAAAGTAATAAGAACAAAGCCATGGGATTTTAAATTATATTTTGTTAATAATATAAAGTTAAAATAGGTTAAATTTGTTAAAATTAATTTATAAATAAAAAATATATTTAATTAAAAATAATATTATATATTAAATATAAGTACTATTATAATTATTTAATATTCATGTATAAGAATGTATAACAAATTTTTATTTTGTACTTTATAACTTAATGATGCACGCATAATAAATGTTAAGAATACTTTTATTTTGTATTTTAAATACTATAGAAAAATTGTTTTCAAATATATTCTCTTAAATGTATTTAAATATACAAATAAGAGTCTTTAATAAGACTTTTTAATATATAAATAATGTTTGAAATTCGTATTACAATATCAATTATGTTAGTATCATATATTTATATTACCTAATTTCCTATTTTAATTTAGTAAGTAATACTAGTTTATTATAGTATATTAGTAATTAATAACTTTTTTTTTAAATTAATTATTTTATTAAAATTTGATTTAAAAGTTGTGTACAAAATTTTGTAATGATTTAATATTATTATCTGCAAATGACAATAAATATTACTGTTATAAATGCCTATTGTATGAATGGATTACGCTACTAATTACTATTCATATTATTATATAAGTAAATTATTAGATAACATAAAAATGAAACTTTAATGGATTTCAAGTATAAAACTAATATTATATATACTTGAATATAAAGTATTTTGTTATTTTAAATACCTACGAATATCTAATATATATATATTTCTAAAGTATTTAAATTACTTCAAATAATTTGTATATTGAAAGTATTCAGAATATCCAAAAAGTATTTGAATATTAATATTTAAATACAAGTAGTATTCAAATACTTACTTAACATGTATGGATGTTTGCCATTTGGGCATTTTAATAATATCTATAGACAATATACGATAAAAATATTAAACAAAAAAATTATTTTTTTAAATTGTCTAAAATCGTACCGCATATAATGTATAACACCAAGACATTAATGCTTAAATTATTCACATTGTCGTTAACACAAATATAATATAATAATATATATATTATATTATATATACATTAAATATTATAATATTTTGTGTTGACAAAGTGCCGTTACATATATGCAACAAATTATGTATAAGTATATTATATTAGAGAGCGACAGATCGTGTTGTTTCAATGTTATAATTTAATTAGTAAATATAATTACGTTTAAAAAAGCAAAACTCAATTTGAAACGTCTCGACGCTAATCACTATATTATAATACGAATACAACTTATATTTTATATGTGCGCGGGTTGCTTCGCGCACGTGTATAGCGAATTATATTATATATAGTATACAATACGGTGAAACCACTATAAATAAATTATACTTATTTACGTGTATCTATATAATTATAATATGTATAATAGCGGGTTGCGTTTAAAATCAAAACACAGCTGAGAAGTATTTTATATTGGTATTATTATAATATACCGTGGTAGGTACTATATGTATAGTGTATACCTAGTCACCCATGTAGTAATTAAACCTTCAATAACACGAACACGTTAGAGTATAGATTATTATTATTATGTTCGTGCGTTTCGTTTATAATTTCTTATGTTGACAACATTGTAATAATACACTAATATTATACATAATATACGAGTATTACCTATATATGCTCGTATAATATAATTTGAATGAGCAAACACTTTGAAAAAAACAATTAAATTAAATATGTTGTTACCGTTAATCGGTCAAAGTAATATTATTGTATAAAATAATATAATTATTTTAAATATTATTTGCATTTCGGTGTTTGGAATAAATACATACCTGTATAATACGATTGTAATGTATATTATATTCGATTAATTGTCGATAGGTCGTCGTCAGTTAAAGAATATAATATATCATAAAAAAATTAAAGAACAAATTATAACGAAGTGGGCGTATAACAGCTGCACGTCGCCAGAAGCGTTAAAATCTTCGCCATCGCACAATCCTGATTCGAAGAGAACAATATTATATAATACATAATATTATTACAAACACATCTTACGGACTACGGGTACACCGTACATACTGATCACGGATAGAACTATCGAATATAATATTACAATAATACAATATTACAAATAAATTGGTAATTATTTTATTATTATTTATTTGTTTATTAACAAATAGTATAGATAAACAATTAGGTATACCTATTCATATATTTTATTTTATTATAGACTCGAAAAGTCAAAAGATATAGTTATCGATGAAATTATGTTATATTTGTTATGCAAATAAGTATAATGATTATTATATTAATTATAATAAATAAAATATAGGTGTATATATATAAATATATTTATGTATTATGTATACATGCAGATTGGATAGAAATTGTAAAAGGTATTTTATAATATGTTTACTAATTTGCCAGGATAAAATTGTAAATTTAAAAATTGCAGCACGAATCATAATGAATTTAAATATAGGTATATATATATATTGTATCTACCTTAATCTATTTTGTATATGAGTATAATATTAATTTAAAACTTCCTATTGGCTATTAGTGGATTATATCATATAATGATGTCTCAATTAAAATTAAAAAACAAATTAGCCTCGAGCAATTTCTAAGGACTTGATAGGCTATATTATGTGGCTTGTGTGTCATGGATTAGATACCATACTGACCTATATAATGATACAGCGACGAAATTACAGTAATTACTAATTACTAATTAGTAATTACTAACAAATACTATATGTAAAGGAGAAATGAAAACTTAAATATGTTTTATCTTTTATGTGTGACAATATATTATTCGTTATATATTATACATTATATATTATATTACATACAGTTATACTGACTATATCATTACATTATAATGTAATATGTATGGTCGCCGAATATATAATATTGTAATTTACAATTTGACCAATGACCATACTATACATTAGTATTTAATGATACACTAGTAATTCATAAATTACTTTATACACGAGGTTCAGGTTACATGTCAATGTTAATATTTTGATAGCTACTCGTATATAAATATTATGTTAAACAAGTTTATCACTCTTTTTTTTTATAATATTTCTGTGAGCATTACCTACCTGTTTAAATTTTTAAAACAAAAACATATGTACGGTATATATATACGTTTAATTTAAAACGCTTATACAACCATATGATCATTTGATGTCTATTTAATAACTTAACACACTAAAAAAGAAAAAAGTACAGTTTTAATAAGGTATATTAATCGTAATGACGTACAAAATATTACAGTATATGATTTTTTAATATTGACTAGTTCATTGTATACGATATGCGTTAAATTGTTATTAATCGCTCGAGGCTCCGTGGGGTTTGCATTGTAATAAATAATAATATATGTATATATTTCTTCAGGCGCTGCAACGAAATAATCACACGGAAAAAATAGCATTTGGTAATGCTTTTAACATTAGGTATGAACGGTATATAATAGTATAGTAATAGTGGTATACTGGTATATATCACTCTGACACTCTCAGAGCCGAATTAATAGGTAGGCAAAATAAGCATTTTTTAAGGCCCAAGAAAAATGCGGCTCATATTTAAAAAAAAAAAAACAAAGAGTTTTAAATGTAATATTTAATTTAAATTAACTATTTTCCATTTATTTATAAATTAATTTGTCTAAAACCACTACAACATTAAATTATTGGTACCTATATATTAATTATAGTCGAAAATACAATTATTTTTTTTTTTAAGACGACTATTCAATATTTATAGTATGAGTATATGCTAACGGCCTTAATAACTATAGCCCGGATCTAATCACCCTTCAAAAATTTAAGACAACTGTGGTTAGAACTTTAAAAAATGTTTATATTAAAATCAATTAAATACAATAATAAGCCGCTGATAATTATTAAATATATAAATAATTATTTCTGCAGCGGCTCTGCATTAATAACATATAATTAATTATTATTTATTAATAATATAAAAAGTCTGCTGTCGAGTTTGTGATAGATTATTTATAAAACTGTTAAGATGAACTATTGACTTATAAAGTTTTGAGATTTTCAAAATAAAATGAAACTTATCAAGTAGTAACTAATAATTATTGCATTGCTATACAAGGTGATATATATTATATATATTATATATATTATATATTGCAGACGTAATATGTATTACGCGAAATATCCAACTGACTACTTCCTATAACGTCATTGTGTAAATTAACTATTATATTATGTGAAGTCTATAGAAAAACCTGATGTTCAAAACTTTTCGTTGCTCCTGAAAAAATTTATATGGAAATCTATGACTGTTTATGGATATACAAACATTATTCATAATTATTATAATTAAATTAATATTTATTATATTTAGTATCTATATACACCTTATATTTAAAATTTAAATAATATATAAGTTTTACAAATTAAACAAAATATTATTGAATAATGAGTATTATCTAAATACAACAAATACATTATAATACTTACTTTTTCTTTTCTTATATAGGTTTAAAGATTGAAAAATTCATTATTGATTTTAAAGTTGTATAAATTGTTAGGTATATTTATTGACATGAAAAATAATTACGCCATTTTTATTTTGAAGGATTAAATAAATAGATACTTCGGTACCTATACATTTAATTGATAATAATATAAACATATTTTAATATAATATAACGTGTTGTAATGTGCATAATATTTACATTTATAACAAATACATAATATATAATATAATACATTACAGTAAATTTATAGTAATACAATTTTTTACACAATGGATAATATATTTTATTATATACATTATACTTTATACATTACCGAATATTCAATTTTAATATATAGAACATAGATATATATCATAATATAATATATAATAATAAAAATATTTTTTTTTTAACAAATATTTAAACCAGCCTTAAAAAAATCTATATTTAAATTTAACTCAATAAATATAATACAAGTTATATAAGTGGCACGTGTTGGTATATTATCAATTGATATTGAATTATTATTACCTGTCGCGGTTTCTGATGCAAGTCAAATAGATATTTTGCGTACAAACAAGTACTCTGAAAACTGTTGACCATGTACTCCACCGCCCGTACTCGCGGCCACTGTAAAACCGGCGTTTAACAACCGAGTGATGGCTTGCACGCTGTTGAGCTTACAATATCCGTTCAACGGGAACCGAACTAAATGTCTCGAATCTACGGGCGTCCAAGACACGGCCGGACGTCCAACCGATGGTTCCAATGCAGAATGCCCCGTCTCTGGAAACACTTCGTCCAAGACCGCGTGATCACCGGAAAGCATTACCCGTTCACCAAGATCCGGGCTAACATGAACAGACACACACTCATACTGATCTTTCGAGCCAGAAAGGCTGCTGTTGGACCGACTTGGGCCATTAGAATCCCATCCGTTCGTCCGGTTAGATTTCATTCGGTCTCGTTTCAAGTTTTCTAGCTGTTTACACATGGCTAAAAAAATAAACGTTTTGGTACAGTATTAATTTATTATAAAAATAGTTTAATAGTCACATAATAATATAGCCATTTAGTTATATAAATGGTACTATATTATTATACTAGTAGATAAAATAATTATTTAAATCTACAAAAAATATCTATTATAGATCAATGTTAAGAAACACAAACGAACTAGAGAAATAAGAATGACAAGTACTTTACTAGGAGAAGTTTCAAACAATAAAAGAACACCATTAACGTTTGTACCTAAAATTTCGAATAAAATAACTAACATTTTCAAAAAATACAACGTAGACATAGTTTCTTCAAAAAACAATAATTTAAAAAGTCTCTTAAGAACCACAAAAGATAAGACAGAAGATAACGATAAATCGGGCATATATAATATACAATGTACACATTGTGACAAATATTACATAGGTCAAACCAGCAAAAATATAGGAATCAGATATTCAGATTTAAAGAACATTTAAGAAATATTAAAAATCAAGAAACAGAAAAATCGCCAATAGCAGAACACATATTAGAAACAAACCACAACATAACTTCAATAAAATTAAAAAAAACAAGTAACTAAGAAACAAGAACTAAATATTAGGGAAGCAATTAAAATGGTAAAAAACATAAATAATTTATTAAATTGGGATTTAGGTCCTTTACAAAATTGTTTACTAAAATTATTATAATATTCGACGCGCACGAATAAGTCATACAACTCATGACTTACAAGTGCAAGACCACTAGTATTTAAGCACATGTAGCTAGCTATGATCGATCAGTCTGTGTTTAGTACTGAAGATGATAAGATCGTTGTCGAAATACGTATTTACTAAAATAATAAAGTAAATTTTTTGTGGACTTGGCTTTTTATTTATTTATATTATAGATCATTTATTTATAGTAGCATCTAGAATCAGTATTACAGTTTACAGATAATAGTTAATTCATATAATATATTATATTTTATTAAAAATATTGATTTTATTTTAAAATAAATTAATAAGAGTAAATTTTTATTAAATAAATACTTGTATATATTACGGGCAAAACTAAAAGTCCAAGGCACGTGGGCAAAACTCATAATAAAATAATTATTTAAAAAATATGAAAAAATTCTTATTTAATTTTTCAATATTATAACAGAATCATACAAAATATTATTTAAAAATCTTGTGTATATAAATTGAGAACTAATTGTTTATTTATTTTTACAATTATTTATTATTATTTCATTTCCCTGGGTTGTATTAAATAATTTTTGTATTCGAATTGTTTTAAATATAATACACTAAGATTTGAATAATAAATGTAAATGTAAAATGCAAGGGTAGGGATACTGAAGTGGAAGAGATACAAGTATAAAGAGGATATAGTTTTGAATTTTGATTAACATTTGAATGCAATGATAAATCATTACATTCGAAAAACGATTCTGAGCGAAGTATAGTCTATTATATAGTATTATTATATAGTATGTTTGGGTATTTAAATGACTAATTTAGTGTCAACATTTTTTTGGATCTGCCACTGCTTGCAGATTGCATATTATTATCAAAAATTATTTCATAACTTGAGATTTGTAATATATAAAATTGATTTGTAAGAACTTTTAACTAAAATAAATATATCAACTGTTTATAATAATATATTATGACTATAATATTATATATTACCTACTATATTAGTATAAATATAATAAATTAAAAACAATAACCAATTTTTTAATTATATCGTTAAATTGTCCAATTTTTTGATTATGTCATTAAATTGTATACATAATATATAATTATTTACTTTAAATTACCTACATCGAATGTCGTGCATAAAAGCTGTATAGATATTATTACTGTCATGATGTAAAATTATTTTTGTTTTTAAACATTCTCACCATTATTAAGTCGCCTCCGGAGTGGAGTCTGGACTCGTGAATCATGATAGATTAATATTACACAATATTTTAATTTGCCTAATGGTATGTTCATTCTTCGAGTCCATATCGCACGAACGATATTTATGAATATGATTAATAACAGTGCGGAAAAAACGGATATAAAAGAAATAATATATATATATATATATATATATTATATTATATTATATTATACGACGGTGTCTTGAATGAAGAAATAAGACAAGTATTACACACCCCGAGGGCTACATAATATATTATAATATATAGTAGGTATAAATACCTGCAGTCATCATCGGGACCGCACGGCCGCACAATATCTTTCGATTTCTACTCGACTAAAAACTTTGCACGCGTTCTTAACCTTGTCCTTAGACAACAACGCATATAGACATTATCGTTATATTATTATAACATCGTTTTGTATATTTATATTGTACATATTCTAACGCACAATAATGTCATTACTTATTATCATACTGACGCGACGGTTAACGTGTGCCCCATTATGTTCATATACTCGTATAATAATATAGACATAAACACGGTTCATTATTCGCAAATATTCAAAGATGCAAACATAATGACACACATATAGTGGCGCTTTATTATAATGTTATTTATTATATAGCGTAGTAATATAATAATTGCTCGTTAAACCGAAACGAATCACAGTATTTATAATAACGTGCGGAGTGAAACGCGTTCTTAACAATAGATTATAGATGGCGATTTTGACGTTGACAATTTACTTACCGGTGATTTCGAAGTATCTGGCTTCTTCCAACAGCAGGTCGATGTCGGTAAAGTTATCGGGTAACGAAAGCTTGGAATTTCTCATAAAGTTTAGAATATGCCTGAACATCTTGCCATCCCTATCGATGAAATAGTGTTGTTTGAGGGAATCCAATACGATGGGTATACTGCCGTTGAACAACTTCGCCAGTTTCGAATCGGGATTTCTATATATAATAATAATATATTGATATGTGTATAAAATTCCATCGGTTAGGTATATTTGTTGTATAACTATATAATATATAAACGTATTAAAAACTATAATACGAATCAATAAATATTCATGCGCGCGCTGCAGATTATAAATAATATTATATTATAGGTAGGTACACCGTACACGATCCAGATGTCTGCCAGAATGGTTATATGGTACCTCTACGTATAATATATTATAAAATATAATAAATATATTATGTAAAATTGTAAAAAAAAAAAAAATCCATACAATTATAATATTCCGGCTTATCTATACTTATAAAGTTATAAGTTATAATATAGCTGATATAGTGAAAATAAACGTATATAACTTTCCATACTTTTCGTACGTTTACACGGTTCAGAATGCGTGTTATATAATTTATAATAACAGTGACATTATGGTGAGAACACATTATAAATACTCATAAATACATAATATTATTATATTATAAATTTATAACAATGCAACGTACGCCAATATATTATTATAATATAAACATTCATTTTGTACAATACGAGTATATATTATAATATACTCGTATCGTTTTTATGCATGTTTAACGCGGAAAATGGCATATATACTCGTATATATACGTGTATAATATAACAGCACCACGGCAATATTAAAATAAAAAATAAAAATCCTTTAGCCCACATACACATTAAATACGTTGGAGACTATTGTAACGCACGACTCTTAATATGTGTGTGTGAGAGAGAGAAAGACTAGTGAAGCGTAGCGTTGTTCGTGTAATGCCAAAGGCGACGGACACGGCGTGCAACGCTGAAAGGACCAATAATATCGTTAAGCTAAACCGAAAATAATAATAATAATAATAATAATAAAGGAAACCGAAATCGGTACTCTTCGCAAGTCACAACGATTGGCGTCAATTATGTTCTCGTGTTTTATACGTTCCATGACCTTTATACGCAATAATACGCATCATGTTAAACATAAATTTTTTTATCATCGCGCAATTAACCCAAATTTACGCACGAGCGCATAATTACGATAATTATTTGTATAATAAGGTGCTTATACTGTTTACATTATAATAATAATATACGTTTACTCGAATCTACATTATAATAGTATAATATAAATGTCATATTAAACTAACTTGGTTAGAGTGTCCAGCGAGGACGTATATATGGTACCACCGACGTCTATGTGAACGGGAGCTGTGTACTTAGACGCGGCTGCCACGCACGGTATGCCGGCAATGGTTTTGTGGTTGTAACCGGTAGTCGGTACTACCGGTGTTGGCGACGGTGAATTGCTATTGTGTGATACGGTAGGCGATGTGGCCGGTGAATTGCTGTTGAGCAACACGAACAACAAAATATTATAATGGATTCAGAGAGGAAAGAATAACATATTATGTGTATTATTAAATTAGATATTTATATAAACACGTATTGTGTATAGCTATATATACATGTTTTAGCTATATACAAGAAAATAATCAGAATATTATACCGAATTCTTTTAACAATTATATTTTTATACATATACTATACCTATAATATACAAAAAAAAAATCTATTACACATAATATATACGAATAATACCAGTCACCAATTATTCTGATCATAAAAGAAATGATCTACTTTTGAATTGATAAGTTTTGTTTTCGAAGCTTAGGTAAATACGTATTGGATCAGATAAAATTCTAAAAATTAATATTAAATTGAACCCTTGAAAATGAAAGATGATTTTGCACTGGTCCAATATGCTATCTACCGCAAATATTAAATAATTAAGGGATAGGTTAACACATTGAACAATATAAGGCTGCCCCAGTACTGTCATTTACGATAAATATGATGTACCTATATCAAAATATAGAAAAATAAATAGGTACAAGATTTCTGTTTTATAAATGTATAAATTTTAAATTATTGTTTTTTGTAGGTATAAAAATATATATATATTTATGGGTAAATTAGGTGTGTACTTATATTTCTATGTTGAGACGTCAAGTGTAAAGTATAATGTTTATTTATTTTAATTAGTAAAAAAGTAAATGAATAGGCTGTGATAGTGTGATAGGTTTTATATTACTTGATAGTACTATTTGACTAATCGGCAATCGCGATGTTATATAAAGAAGATAGACCAAATAGTTAAAATTACACTATTACTATTTTATTATTTATTATACTTGTAGGTATACTCGTATGAGGATTAAATCATTGACTATATAATTAATTTATACGAAGCCTATTTAATACATATTTTATATTTATATCTTAATATCTTAATATTGTAAAGAATGTAAATCTATTTTATATTCTCGTGAATAATATCAATATAGTATTTTATTTTTTTAAGGCTTATTTTTATAGTTAAATGCGATAAAATATATTCAATATATTATTATTAATAATAAATTATTATTTATTTAGGTGTTCAATATATGCTTATTTAGTTATTTCTATTGGATTATGAAGCAATAAAATCTCATCATAATTCCCTACGCATATAATAGGTATATATAGTACTATTAAATGTATATGATTAAAAATCTTGTCATTTTATTAAAAAAATAATATACTACATTTGTAATATATATTTATTATGGTAATTTTTATTCTTATACAATACGTACCTAATTTTAATCTGTGCGTTTGTATATAAGGATCTGGATGCAGTGAGATCTTTAGGTTCCATTCCGTCCACATCTCGACCCACTTCACACTTTCGTCTGAAATCAAGAAAATGTGAACATTATTTTCGTACTCGTATTATCGTAATGTATTTATTGTCTTTATTGATATCAGCAATATTTAAATATTTTCTTCATTAAAAAATGTTTTTCTTAACACATTTATGAAAAATAATTAAGCCTACGATAATATAATATAATATACATAAATAATAATAATGCAATATGAATATTTTTTATATCTCAGACCGCCATTATATCTTGGACACAATAAAGTTCAATAAAAACTAAAATAAAATAAAAAATTGATTTAGAAACAACATTACTTTTATAAATTGATTATAAATAATTTATAAAATAGTCATTATATGATTTATGAGTAAATATTCACCCACTGGTTGAAAGTCACAATGGACCACATTATTGTTTGTAATTTAACGTATTTTTTTCTATGTACCTATTGAAATTGAGCCGATTAAAACCGTATGAGTAGTATGACTCGTATGACTTATATATTGTACAATGGATAATATAATGTAATGCTTATTAAACACTTTGTGGTGGGTCGACAGTAATACATGGGCGTTGTGCGTACTGAAGATGGACCTTGCATCTGGTCTGTACTCTGAACACAAAACGAACTTGTACAACAGAACGAAAAAGGAAAAATTAAATTATAGAATAGCAATTACTAGTCAACTATAATATGTAAGTGTTAAACATATATAAGTAATATTGTACAATATATATTATGTGGTATAATATACTTATAAAACAACCCACGCCTCTTAAGGTATAACTGAAAATGTCAATCTAATTATTCATATATTATATGAAATAATAATATAATAATTATTTTGGAGTTTGGACAATAAAATATAATATTATACGAGTACATTATATACAGAACACAGAGTGATCAAAATTTCACATTACAAAAATTGTGCGAATTAAATTTGTCTTGAATATTATATAAGTACATAATACGAGTATATAATATATATAAAAATGTAATGTAATATAATATTCTGATCATTCTAAATACATAATATGTATTATTTGCTTATGAATATATGATTAAAATCTGGTTCGTTTGATTAATTTGGTAGGAACGTTGACCGGAATAATTTTGCCAAACCCGATTTTTTCTGTTAACATACAATTTAATGACATCGGTTATGGAATGCGCATCGTGCGTAGGTAAACAGTGATTTATGATTATACGTTGACATTGCCAAACATATAAACCCTGTACATAATAATATACAATATACAAATAACAATATACTATTTTCAAAGATAAAATCGGATAAAATTTAGAGTGTGATGGTTTCTTTACTGTCGATTTGCCATATATCACGTTTATGTATAGACACAAAAGTACATTATGTAAATAATATTTTTTTATGCATCTATAACTATATAATATTATATATATGTGCACCGGGTATGTTTTTAAAGAAAGTAAATTTCATATCATTATTTAAACGGTTTTGCTTTTTTTTTTTTGTCATTGGTCACAATAATTTTAGTAAAATGGGTATTCTTATAAATTATAATAATACTAAATGTAGCCAAACCAGTATCTTCATTACAAAAGAAATCGTTTTGTGAAAACATTTAGGAGAGAAAATGCGACATCTTGATATTCCAGAATGAAGTAAAAATGTAAAGCACCTGTCTGTAGTCTGTGAAAGCGTTATAATAAAGGTCAATGGTATTTTTTTCGCTTCTTCGTATATTATGACATTATCCAGATCTACCTCTATTAATGATGATACCAGTTGTACTGGACGGAAGGCACGTGACATTAAAAATATAATAATAATAAAATAAATAAAACGCGACTATGCTAAAACCTACTTTTCTCTTCATTTTTAACCGTATATAATAGAAGGAGAAATTAATACGTAAACTAGTGTTGGTGTTAGTGAAGTGGTTCCATTTATCAGTAAACTAAAATATCGTATAGATATATGGAAATGTTAAATGAAATACGGATCAATGACGGTCGTAGAATCAAGAATGTAATATTTAAATATTTTTATAATTTATTATAAGTTTTATAATATAGTATATTTACTTATATTATGGTCTAAATGATGGGATTTACATTTTGTTATGTTAATTAAGACGATTTAATTCTTGGTTTTTTAAGGCTATTATATTATTTTTTCATTTTGAATCTACATATCTATTGTTGAAGTATTAACTGATGTATGATGGGTTGATATTTTGTGGATATAATTAATACCGCATTAAATAAAATATCCATTATTACTTATTATGAACTACCAAATGAAATGATTTTTTTACGTGGTTCATTTGATGTTTTATTATTTAAATATATACTATATTAATTATTAAATTTTATATTATTATATTTATTATTATTATTTTAGGTTCTGAGCGAAATGAAGAATGTATTGGTTTACAATGATGTGTGTCTTTTTTTTCTTTTTTCTTTTTAAGTATGAAGAATTGAACAATTGAAGACACTTTTACTACCCGAAATAATGTTCAGATATTCACGAATAACATAATGTTTCCGGTTGGAAAGTGGATAGAGTTGGTACTTATTATTTAAGTCATTTTTCGAATTACTTAAAATTGACTTTAAGCGGTAGAAGACACGATAAAAATCGACGAAAAAACGGCATTATCCAAAAAAACTGAAATTTTGACGAATTCGATTTCAATATTTCACGATAACTCGGGAAATTTTTAAGTTAGAGACTTTAAAATATTAGAAAAATCCCTAGTCTCAATTTTTATAGCTGTTTAAAGTTGATATTTTTATTTTTTTATTTTTATATCTGAAGACACTCTTTTACTACCCGAAATAATTACCCGATTTTAATGAATAGAATATCTTTCCGGTTGGAAAGTGGATGTTGTTAATATTTTCAGATGCATATATCTCCTCCCTTGACTAAATATTTAATACGCGTCTTAGCGTTGCATACAATTATGGCGTATAATTCACAATCACAATATAATATAATTATATAATATACGAGTATAATCACAATTGTCAATTCACAACAATGGATAGTGAAAAAAAAACAAACTGTTAATTATTATTATTGTTATATTTAAAAATTTATACCTAATCATTATGTATAATACTTAGAGCAACTATGTAAGCAAGTACAATATTATTATGATTTGCACGATTTTTTATTTTTATTTTAGTCAAATAATATAATTGTATTTATTATTTACTTTCATGTTAATTACGCACGTCCATAGGTACGCCATGTTATTTTAAACCGGGCCATTTGATATTTTATTAGAATAACGATGAGATTCTCCTTAACCTCGCATATACAAACACGACTTCCTCGGATGTTGCGAAATCAGAAAGCGACTGTTATCCTATAAATACAGATTATCACGATGTCCATAATTTATAATCTATAGAGAACCGCGTAAACGCCGACGATAAACCTTACACCTACCGTCGTGTGTATATCTAAATATAATATACCTAATAATATATAATAATATTATAAATTATAATATTCTACGCTATTATCGCGTTGGTGTGAACAACACGCCGTAGTCTTATATATATATTATAATATCCGACATAACAGCAGTACGTGTGTGAGTGTGTGTGTGTGTGTGTGTGCAGTGACTTATGTCTGATGATCTCGCTTGCGCGACGACACGAGTGTTGACGAAGGGGTTCGTGGGAACGATCCCGCCGGGGTAGCACACAGTTTATATATTATAATGATAATACCAAAAAAAAAAAAAAAACACGTGGGAAACGAATGTACGCGGGCCGTGATCACTCCGGGCGTATACGGGCACGAGTATAAGTAGGTATAAGCAAGGGCATATTTATAGATATATAATAATATTATTGTATACGTGTGTGTACGTGTAGAAGAGCAGCATGTCTATGTATACCTACCTATGTACCTGTACCGATGTTTATAATATTATTATAATACATAGGTAGGTACATAATATGTATATACAAGTATTCTATATATATATATATATAATAATAATATAATATAGTCGAAAAATATATACATAATATTATATATATATATAGAAACGCACTCACATCGAGGTCCGGTCATCCCTGCCCGGGGGGAAACGGTCTGTGGCCACGGCGCGCGGCGTGTCGATCTCGGTGGGCGAGGGGGCATTGGAGCGCGCGTTCGACTTCCCCGAGGCGTCAGCACGATTGTCGCCTCGGGTCGCATACGACCTCATGTCACGGCACATCAAACGCGCACAAAACATAAAATAAAAACCGTACACCTCTGGGCGATATTCCGAGGGGAAAATAAAAATATATGTATAAAAATAATAAACATGTGCACGTAATGATTTTCGCCTCCAGTGTATACGATCGGCGTGCACGTTCATATAAATATAAAATATAAATATATATATATATACCTAATAATATATTTGTATTTAATGTATATAGACATAATAGCGGACGAGAGTTCGATTGGTTTTATTTTTTATGATTTTTTATTAATTTTGTTTTACCGGCGACCGAAATCCTTTTGACATCCTTTATCATCATTATCATTTTCATTTTTGCAATATGCACATTACGTAATACGTAATACGTATTATATATTTATATGTTATATAAATAATATACATATATACATTATATTTAATAATATACTAAATGATTGTTTTTCCATCAGTTATAATGTACTATTATTTTCTTAAAAAAGTTAAAGGTACGAGTATAATAACATATAAATATGTAGTTTAATCTTAGATTAAATGGTTTATTTAATATATATAATATTAATATATTATATAATATACGTATAATATTATGTTTATGTTACAATAGATACTGAGTAATATCTTATAATAATCAATAAAATCAAAACAATTACCTACTACCTGGCTACTTGTGATTACGGGAACACTATAAGTTTTGGATTTTGAGCGAAATTTTACAATGTGTGATTTTTTTGATTTTTTTTTTATGTATATAATGTTTGATAAAATTGGCAATTTTGGGTATTTAGATTTAAAAATTTTACTTAAGTATACTTACATATTACTTAACATAATATTAAAATATTAGAGAAATCCCATGTTTCAATTTTTTTTTATAGCTGTTTAAAGTTGATATTTTTAATTTAAATGAAAATATTAAGTTACCTGTACACTGTAGATTTTTTTCGTAGTTTCTTTCAGGCGCGGATTCAGGGGGAGCTATGGGTGCTCAAGCACCCCCTGTCGTTTTACTACCAATAAAATTTATTTATTTATTAAAAAAATTTTTTAATTTTTTTTTTCATAATTATTATTGTAGTGTTAATTAAAAGTAATATTTATTAAAAATGTTAATGTTGAAAAACTTTTTATACATAAATAATTTTAAAAAAAAAAGAGAAAGTATATCTCTACTAATAATTTTTTTTATCTTAGCATCCCCCGTCAAAATTTTCTGGATCCGCCTGGTTTCTCTAGCTAGAGCTCTCTACGTTTAGTCTACGTAGTGTATACAATACCGAGAGCAGTCTAGAAGTTGTTTCTCTACAGTGTACAGGTCCTCTAGACTGCTCTCGGTGCTGTGTACATTACGTAGACTAAACGTAGAGAGCTATAGCTAGAGAAACTCTACGAAAAAAATCTACAGTGTATCCACTGGTACCTTTAGAATCCATACTAGTATTTTTCTTATTATTTCTCAATACTTTTACAATAAAAATTAATAGAAAACCCAAAATATTTGGAAAATTTTATTGAAAGATATTGATATATATCTTAACGTAATTCCAAAATATTAGGAAAATCTCAAGATTCAATTTTTTTTATAGGTGTTTAAAGTTGAAATTTTAGTAATATTGAACGTAGAGACTGATAAATGTAAAAAAATTAATCGGTAGGTACCTACTACCTACATATATTATCTGATCATGAACTTCGCTCAGAATCGGTTTTCGAATTTAATGATTTATCATTGCATTCAAATTGTAATCAAAATTTAACACTATCCTCTTTACACCTGTATCCCTTCCACACCACTACACCAGTATCCCTTCCTTTTTTTTTTAATTTTGAATAATAAGAAGCATTATAATATGACTATATGAGTATAATTATATGATAATTAATTAGAGGTACCTATCTATTTATTATTTCATATCCAAAAATGGAAAAAATAATTATGCTAATTTTATATGTATGGATATATCATATATGTTGGGAGTATAGAAAAATATTCAAGAGAAGTGAGTTCCAAAAAAAAATGTATTACCTACTAATTGATATTTGATTAATTATGTAATGTTTTTATAATAATCAAAATTTGGACATTAAAACTCCTTACTCTGATTACAGGACTGATACTTCTATTTCGGAAAAAATTCAAATTCCTAATGATTTAATTTAAATATACATACACATAACATATTGTAGTTTTTTGATTCATTGGACATAGAATATACGTAAATACAATCCTGTGGTACCTATATGCATTTTATTAGTAAGCTCCTGGGTAAGTGGATGTACCCTATTTCGAAATAGGTACGATACTTCTGATGAATCATAAAATATAATAACTAAAGGGCGAATGTTTTTTAAAATTCGCATATTTTTTTCCTTTAGTAGTAGAAATTCGAAATTGCAGAATAGGACAGAAATTTATTTTATGACCTGTATAATACAATGTAAAAATTTTATGTTGCATAATATACTTGCATATTTCGAAGTTTTTTACTTAAAAACCATATTTTGTTATATTATTGTATATTAGTGTAGGGGAGAATGGGGGAATACCAGTCAGCGGGTAATACCGGTCACTAATGTATTTAATAAACTATCATATTATCAGATACACTAACATATTATTTTAATAAATATTGTTATCATAATATAAAATTATGATGTCACGTGTTTAACATGTAGTTTTTTCCCCGGCAAAATTTGTTATCATATTTTATCACATTTCACTATAAGAAAATTGTATATTCAAAATCATTTTATGGTAAGAATTTTTATTATATTTTTATTTAGTTTAAGTGTAATATGTCCTAAAATACATAGAGAATATGTTTTTATTCTCGAACTAGATATTTATTTAATATTAATATTATTATAATTATTTTTGTAAATCATATGTTGGAGGGGTAATATCGGTCAAAAGTATGGTGTAATACCGGTCATACTGACTGGTATTGCCCCATTGTATATTATAATATTTATATATAACCTACACACTAATATTGTTAATATTTACTATACATTTTTTTACTTAGATGCCACGTAAATATGTTAGAGTGTCAAATCGAGCCAATTGGTCTCATGAAAATCTTTTAAAAGCTATAGAAGCCGTAGCGAATAAAGTATTAAGCATGAGAAAAGCATCACAAATGTATAATATTCCGTTTAGTACACTCCAAGAACGAATTAAAAATGGTAATACTGAAATTACAAATTTTGGGCGTAAACCTATATTTTCTCGTAATATTGAAAATGAAATGGCTGAACATATAAAAGATCTTGCAAAATTATTTTATGGAATAACTCCTTTGCAATTAAGGAGTGCTGCTTATATATTAGCAGTTGAAAATAAAATTAAACACAATTTTAATGAAAATATCAAACTTGCAGGAGTAGATTGGTTTTACATTTATTTTTTTTTATAATACTTATTAATAAGATATTCTTTTTACTACTATTAAGACAGAATAATAATTAATCTAGTGGATTAGTGGAATATTATTTCATAAAAATTGTTAATTTTGAAGATAACTATTTTCATTTTTTTTTTTAATACATTAATATGTTTGTATATAAAAATTGTTTTCTTGTTTGTAATTTAAAAGGCTGTACTTACATTTTATTTTTTATATAATACATAAAATAAGATGTTCTTTATTACTACTATTAAGACTGATAATTAAATTAGTAGAGTAGTGAAGACCCATTGTTATATAAAAATTATCAACTTTGTGACTATTTTCATTTTTTTTTTTAATACATTGAGATTTTTATTAAAAACTCTCTAAAGATATGTGATAAAATATTTTTAATTAAAGAGACTGATATAATTAACTTGTTATTATTACTTTTCTACTAGCCAATAAATTATTATAATTTTAATAATTTAATTTCCAGTAGGTATATACCAATATAATATACTACTATTATTTAAAACATTAACAATAATTATTTTTATTAATTGAAGTACATAATTTTAAAAGAATTTAAAATTTAATTACGGATTTAATATTAATTATTAAATCACCTATATATTTATATGGAGAATTGTTGTGACTGGTATTCCACCTATGTCGGGGTAATACCGGTCATTTTTAATTTTTTTTAAATTTAATATTTAAAAAAAAATAATATTCTAAGGAATTCGAAACTTAGTCACAATATTATATACATGTTAATGGTTAAATTGTCAAAAGATCTATGTAAATTCAATAATTATTTTCTGAGATATTTAATTTCTCTCTTAGGTGACCGAAATTCCCCCATTCTCCCCTACCTATATTCTATTTATTTTTATTTTTTCATGACATTTTAACTATAACAATACGAGTAGTTATGTTATTATACCGAAACGTTATCTAAGTAACCCTTAGCTAACCGCTCACACGGACCACTTTAGAACCACGCTACGACCGCAAAACGGTGGTCGCTCGTGGTTGATATTTTAAAAACATATAAAATAATATGAAAAATGTAATTGAACTCAGACGGACCACTTTCTGCAGTCAGTTTCGACTTCAGTCGCATCGTGTCGACTGTATCACCCACGAAATTGTGGTCGTCAGTGGTTGAGCGTAACACACATGTTGCGACACGTCAACCACTTTCCGACCACTTACCTCCAGCACACAAATTTTATCATTATTACTTTATATTTTATATAATAAAATTTTATAATAAAATTTTTTATTTTATATAATAAATTAAATTGGCTTTCATTTTTATTTTCAATAATAGGATGGACCCAAAATTGTCTCTTCTTACGACGCCGCATTCTTCGCTGTAATAAAAATAATAATAGTGCTTCCTCTTCAAAGTCCATTTTTACACTAAAATTTTACATGTAAAAAAAATAGAAATAAAGAACGTATACGTCATATTTGTGTGTAGTTACGGTGTGGTTATATTGACGTCGGTTCGGACTTCTAACGACAACAAAAATGTTGTTCAAAAGTGGTCGATTTCGCCGACAGTACAACCACATTATAACCACAAAAAATCGTTCATGAGTGGTCCGTGTGAGTTAACCCTTAATTGAAAAAGTTTATTAGGCCGTTTAATATTCACTAATATCTGGTTTGGTCTTGAAATTTCCTTTGACTCGTGACCGTATTATTTATTAGTTAGTTTGTGTTCGGCCGTCGTACGTAGATTAATAATTATAATAAGATTAATATAGATAGATTATTTTATATATTTTTTGAATTTTGTATTTTTACATATAATATATATATTAATAGTGTTACCTATTGTACATAATTTTTATTTTATTTTGCTATTTAAGTGCATATTATAATATTTAATTGGCATAAATTGATGTTTTATAAGGTATATTATTAGGCATATTTTAACATTTTATAGAACATATATTAAGTTTTTTTAGTGCAATCCGCCCTTTAATAATAACATAATATGACATAAATACACGTAACACGTGTATAATTTATGTAGGTTTATTTTATAATTTTATATATTATTATAGGAATATAGGACATAGGTACGACAACGTAGGTAATGACGATTAACGATTAGCATTCAGCAAGATTGATTAGGCCCCTGCAGGAGGGCAGAGATTCTTAACTGGGTCCTAGTTTAATTATAGTACCTTAGGCCATCGGCCTTTGTTAACATAAAATACAACAAATATAAGTCTTTTTTGTACGTTGTACCTATTCAGGTAGACCCTAAAAGATTAGTGATTAACATTCATTGATCATACTGTTGTAGTGCCTATATTGTAGTATAAGTGTAAAACGTATAACGTAATTATATTATTATACAATTAAATTAATACAAGTTCCATTTTTATACAGTTTATTTATACTTAACTATAACAATATAATATTTTATTTGTAATTTATTTATTATATTATTTTTTTAAAATACCTAGGTATCATAATTCTAATTCGAAATATAATTTTATATTTAATGTACATAAGTATTTAGCATTTTTTAAGTACCTATACGCATTTCGCATATTAATAGGTATATTATAATATAAAATGAATTAGTATTGTTAATTGTTATTCAATTTATACTCAACAAATAAGAATATACGTATATTATATTTTATTACTAGGTATATAAATATACTTTTTGATTTTTCATGAATTTATAATTTATATAAAATTTAAATGACTATTGTTTTTGATAATTGATCAGTACCTACTCAGTAAATTTATAGTTCAACGTGAATTTTATATAGGTAGGTAATATATTAATGAAAATAAATTTGACCACAACTTTAATTAAATTCTGTCAACATCATTGTTAAAGTTAAATGCTTTGCTTAATAGTTAATACCTAATCATATTATGTAAAATTGTGTAATGTGGTTTTTACCATTGTTATGTATTTAAATTTGAAATTAAATAATTTTTTAAATAATTTGTACGTACACATTTATTTTATAATCTTCAAGGATACCTTATTATGATTTTAAGGTATGAATTTATGTTCAATTTAAATTTAATCTGGTAATAATAACTGATTAATTAATTAATGATATATAATTATTTAAATAAGTACCAACAAGTACACTAATTTAATTGATAAATTTTTATTTTACCTTTTAATAATCGGTCCCGACTCCAGGATGACTTTTTTTTATCACAACAAAATTTTTTAAAAAAATTAATGTAATCTTTCAATTATAATAAATTTAATTAATATTCCAATAAATAAGAACCCTTAAAAATTAATATTTTTTAGTTAAAATAATTTAATAGTTACGCACAAATCACTCGCAACATTACTCTCATATACCAAGTACCGTAAAACAACTTATAAAGCCTGAAAGGAGAAAAGAACTAAAAACTAGAGACACACATTACGCACTGAAGACCGCTACAGCTAAAAGAACCGCGCCATCTGATATTCCAGTGTAGCCACTGAACAAAATATTTTAATAAAAACATTAATACATTTTTTTTTTTAAATTAAATATTATAAAAACATGGTTGGATTAGATTATAAGATATATAGGTAGTAATGTAGTATTGTTCCAATAATTATTAAAAAATTGGATTTTTTTTAAGAGATAAATAGATAATAGATTTTTAATTTGAGTTAATATTTGAATATTAAAAATATATGTAATTAATTGAATAATCTTTACCACCAAATATTTAAATATGGATAGATATTACTAATATTTTTCTAAAATTAAATAAATTATCCATTTCTTGTAATGTCAAATAATATTAACAGTAAACAAAAATGTATAAATATTGATAATTGTTAATAATGAAAATCAAGCAAAACTAAATTCCAAGTTTTTAGTTAAAGAAATCTTCTTAAATCTTTAAAAATTTAAATAAGTTTTATTATAATGAAAGATATAACATATTAATTACAGATTAGATTATCTCTTTTTACTTTAGTTAATAATTATATAATTTATAATATACTTATATTTTAGTATACTAAATTAGTAAATTTAAGCAACGAAATATAATTCAAAATTTAATACATATTAAATATACACTATGGATGAATATTAAAATTGATAAATATAAGACGCAATTTGATATTAATATTTTGTATTATTTTCTTAAAATAAATATTTAAATTACATTTTTAATACCTATAAATAATCAACTTCAAAAATAATAATAAAATTTATAATATAAATATCACAATTGACCCTTTTCGTAGTATAAACTTAATAATATAAATACCTACTACATATAGATTAATTAAATTTAAATAAAAAATATATATTCTAATTTCTTTTATTTTAAGTTTTCAATTTCAATTAAGTTTAATAAAGTTCATTAAAAAATTATTGAGCTTTAGATCGTTCATCAATTCTTTTACATTTGGGACAGAAATCTCTTCGTTTCCAACATTGATTGTGATAAACATTATGACATTTGTAACAATCTTGAGCATCTTCATCAAATGGGAAAATTATATTATCTTTATGACAAAACTCACAAATATAACCTTGATTTTTACAAATCTGTAAATAAAAAAACATATTATTTATAAATTCAAATTATATTGCGTGTATTTAATGGACTAACTTCACAATCGTACGTTATATGTTTTTCACAAATTTGTTTTACTTTTTTTAAATCTTCTAAAAACACTCCAGATTTTATTTCAACCATATCTTTCATGCTATATAAATGATTATCATATAGTAATTCGTGACATCGAGAAGATATATTTTTAAGTTCTATATTCCAATTTTTGCACAAAACTAAATATTTTTTCATTTTAAGTAAACAATCTTTAATATTCTATAAATATAGATTTTATACAATATTAGTATAACTTAATAATGTAACTATTCCAATAAACTCTTTACCTTGATTTGACTAAGTGAATCAAGATACATGAAGAGTTTTGGATTATTTTTTTCTAAATCATATATTTTTGACTTATATTTATAATTAAGTAATTGAAAAGAAGCTTGACTGACACGTTTTTTCTCAAATTCCCAATTACATATAACACGTGCTGGTATAATGGCAGTATAATTCCAATGGTGTAAAGGACAGTAAAATTTGCCATTGTAGTCACATAAGCGAGCTTCTAATGATAATGCATCTTCTAAAAAATAAATACATAACAATAAAATTATATTAGAAGTATTTAAATTAATCCATGATAACCTATCATAATTTACTGCAATTTTGTATATTAAATAATGACCGAAATTAGATACCAAAGCAAAAAACAATTAGTATATTATAATCTTAATAAAGCATTTAAAAATATAGATATATATTATCCCACCATTCGAGCTTCAGTCTATGAGCAATTTCCCCTCTAAAACCATCAAATTTCATGAATAATTGACACAATTTAATTTAAAATATTTTGCCAAACTACAAGCTCCTACTTGTTACCATGAAATACATACTTAAAGGGATAACCATATATTATGATACAACTGTTGCCAGGAACAACTAAAGCAGCATTTCTCAACGTTTAGTATGAGTACCACTCAGAGTACGCGAAAGCATCTGAGGGGGTATGCGAACAAAGCAAAGATATTGGTCAAAAAGAATAATTTTATTTATTTTAAAAGTTTTGTCATCTAAATTCTAAAACATAAGATGTATTATTATAATTAAATATATTTTATAATTGAGATAAAAATATGTTTTTGCATTAGTGTAAAATTATTATTATAACAATATTATGTAATAAAAAAATATTGTAAACATTGTAACTTATGATTAATAAAAATAAATAAATATTATTTCTTTATTTTCAACTATTCAACTTTTTCAAAATGCATTATTTCTGTTTGAAAATGGAATTTTAGGGACATGAGTTCTTATGGGGTACTAGGTAATGTGATAATATTTTAAGGGTTATACAAATGCAAAAAGGTTAAGAAATGTTGAACTTAAGTATCTGATAAATGTAAATCATAAACTATTCTGAAAATTTTAAAATCCTGTAATGGCTATAATTAATATACAAAGAATTAAATGTTTATTATTTATTTTATTAAATTCAACACCCAATAGCACAGATTACGGAGAAATATTTTATTATTGCTAGAAAGAAATAATATGAAAATAATTAGTAATAATTAGGGAACGGACTTTAATGCAATAAAACATAAGAAAAATGTCCTAAAAAAATACGACTTAATGCTTTAAAAAAATGCTTTAATATCAAAAAAATGCACTAAAAAAATGCCTCAAAAAACTTTAAAAATGTATTTAAGTTCAATAAAAACACAATTTTGAACTTAAAACTTATAAAAAACACATAATTATGAAAAACTTATCTGATAGAAAATATTTAAATACAATAAAAATAAAAATTAATAGGTACATCTTTAGGTACTAAATTGCGTGTAATAATATGTTGTAACTTATATGTGACTACACGTGTCAACAACAATTTCGTCTGGGTTTATCCTGATCGGTAAAGACATAATAAATATTTATTTTTATTTTTTTAGAACGAATGTTTATATATTTTTATCAAATTTTATCCATTTCTATATAAAAATGACTTAAAAAAATATAAAATGCACTAAAAATGTCAAAAAATGCTCTAAAAATGTAATAAAGTCTTAAAATGCCAAAAAATGCAAAATAAAAATTACATTTTTTAATTCCTTGATGTATGAAATGAACTTTCTGCTTGGAAAGCAATGTTTTCGGACATTCAGAAAAAAATGCAATTTGCATTCAAATCCGTTCCCTAGTAATAATATATAAATTGAAATAACATTGTAATATAATTATTATGTAAGGTTGTTGTGAAAAATATCAATAATTGACAATTTATTTAATATACAAAATGCACGATCAAGAGGGGCACATAATCATTATTATTAATCTAAATCAATATCTTGAATATTCCTATTGAAGAATATCAATATTAAAATATAAAGAAAAATGCACAGAGCTAATACATTTTTATTACTATATTATTTAGTTGAATATTGATAGGTAACACACAACTTATACTTAAATATTGTTTACACGAAATTTAATATTTTACCATGTGAAACTTTTATATTTCGAATACGAATATATGATTGGCATTCAGCACATTTATAATCTTGAAATACCAATCCAACATGTGGGCATATAGTCTGAATTACAGATTGTTCACTTGCAACAACTGCAGTACAAATTCTTTTGATGTTGTCCACACAAAATGTATGACAATAGTATCCACAATCTGAAATTATTAATTATTTAATAAGATTAAGTTATTAAATTTAATTAATTAATAATATTTTACCAGCACATTCATATAACTGATGTATGTATTTCCAAATGGCTTTTGTGCATACATCACAAAATTTATTTTCTAACCAATTTGGTTTCCATATAAGAGATAAATGATGACCAAAAATAACTTTAGTTTCATTTATTAAAGTTTTGTTTTCTAAAGATTTCATTTCTGTTACCATTACTAATTTAAGCCTTAATTCTACTAATCTCCTGACCTGTCTTAAACGTTCTTGACTACACTCTTTAGTAGTACTAATCATATGATTGCATTTTTCAATTTCTTTTTCTAGTATATTCTCGTTCAGATCATTCTAAAGAATTACAGTACATTATAAAATAAATATTTTATTTGAAGTAGGATATTTACTATTTATCTACTTCGTTAATTGTTAAAATATTATCGGTCAATGATGTGGAACTTGTAGATGATACTGAATCAGATGATAATGAAATGACTGAATCATCCATTTCCACAGTATATAAAAAATCATTTGGCAATGAACTCATAGATAATTAATGGAATCTGCAAAATATAACACAGTGTATATAAATACATTTTTTGATAAATTATGTTGAACTAATAATTATGCTTGTTATTAATTAAAAAATGATCAATTTATTTTTATAAATAGATATATGATTTATATTTATTTATTTGATTTTAAAAACAAATAGAATAAGTATATACCATTCTTATTTAAAAAAAAAAAACATTAGAAAGTAGCGTGCAAAAGAAATTGGAAACTTGGACTGAACACTTATATAGACTTTTAAAATCATTACATTAAATCATAAAGAACAATGGTTAGAATAATAGAATACTAAATGTAGAATATAGATATTTGGATAATGATAAACGTAGTTTTAACTTTTAATACATTGTTATTTTCCGTGTAGTGACTATGACTGTAGTTTACGATTTATAATTATTCGTGGTATAAAGATATAACTACAGTATTTAATTTTTTAACTTTAATTGCTTGTAAATGCATAATTATTTTATAATTTATAGCTCATACTTCATATAGAATACAGATTAAAAATACATATAAGTAATATATATATATATATATATATTAATTAGCATACCTCAGATTACGATTGTGTCATATTCATTGACATGACAAAAATTTTATCATATGTCAATGGCACAGATATTAAGATATATAAAACAACTGGTATTGGATAGTAGATGGCCGACTTTGGTTTATCTTTATAGAAGAAGTAGGTATCCATATGCCAACAGGACAATGTTTACATCACGTGATCACCATATTCTCCAATGAACTCATTAATATTATACCAATGTACATTATAATTATAAATAAATGTAAATTATTAAAATTGTCATTGGATCACATTAGAGAAAAGTTATGAAAGTAATTGGAAGTTGGCCATCTAATTGTTTTATACATCTGTGCTGTTATCAACTATAATAATAAATTAATAACTTGAACATATCCGCGAACCTCGGCCTTACAACGTATGTAAGGCCGTGTCATGCAAGGTTAATACATATTATTAATATCTATTTACCATACGTACTAAGAAAATAAGAACCACGATTTAAAATATTTAAGATATAGTCATAAACATTAGAGAAAGGACTCCGAAGTCCGAATCCGAACTATTGTAATAAAAATATAAAAAATACGGGAGCGCTTACAAAGTAGGAAAATATTCATTCGGATCGATATTTTTCGGGAAATTATTTTTAAGAATTGAATTTATTACAGGAATAGTATGGAATCATGGGAAACGACTTATAAACATAAAGGAACAATAATTTCCATGAAACGTAATTTATTGGATAATTTTTTTATTTGGAATAGAATCTCTTTCTATGGATAAACCATTGACTTTATGAGATAAACAGATATTATATATATCAGCTGTGTATTATATAAAGAATAAATAAAATGTATGATGATAACGCTTATCATAACGATAGGAAGCTTTTAAAGACTAATAAATAATTATTTCTATAATAATTTGAACTAGAAACTTTGAAGCTTTTAATTTCTACCAATTATAATGAATTAAAAGTAAAAAGTAAATACATGTGTGTTTGAGTGTACAATTTTAATAACAATGTTTTCTATGATTTTGCTTTGGGGAGTCAAAGTTCAGCTTCTAGGTTCACTTTACGTCTATAAGGTATGAATCATGGTTTTGAAATTGTCAACACGTAATATTTTCATTATTTCTAACTGTTTTTGATAATCTTGAAAGGTAATTTTATTAATATTGGGTTGAACTCTGGCTTAACCATAATTTATTTATTTATTTTTGTGAGAGTTAACACTTAACATATACGATTGATAAAAAAACATGGAATCCAAGAAGAAATTTGAATGTCATAAGTGTATCAAAACTTTTTCGAAAAAGAATAATTTGAACAATCATATTTTAGCTAAACATTCCAATGTTGAGAAATATGTATGTTCAATTTGTAAAAAATCATTTTCTTATAAACAATCGTTCAATAGGCATATGAATGTTCACAAAGTAGCTATTTCAGTTTACACATGTTCTGTATGTGGCTATAGTTCACAGTACAAATTTATGTTAACACGACATATAAAGACTGTTCATCTAAATGAAAATGATAAGCTTCCTCAAGTAACCTGTGTATTTTGCAATCAAATTTTTTCTAAGAATAATTTATCATCTCATTATGTACTCCATCATCAAACACAAATTGTAAGTGACAAATTAAAATTTGATAGTTTGGATGCATTTTATGCATGGAAATATGAAGTTGAAGATCAAGATGTTAGTAGGTAAGAAGTAAAAATAATTTAATTATGTATATTTATTATATTTTCAATTTTATAACAACATGTTTTAGGTTTGTTAAAGCTCGGGCAACATATGTTGGTGTATCTGGATCCAAACATTTATTTTTTAAATGTCATCGCAATGGAAAATATAAACCTAAAGGCAAAAATATTAGAAAGTTAAAATCATTAGGTACAAATAAAATTGGTTCTTATTGTCCAGCTAGAATGGATGTGAAAGTTGAAGGTAATGAAGTTAATGTTCTTTACATTAAAACTCACATTGGTCATGAACTAGAACCAAAACGCTTAGCGTTAGCCAAAAGCGAGAAAAATTTTCTTGCCGAACAATTAAATATGCCTAATACAAATTACAATGATATTTTAAATGCTGTTAAAACCTTAAAAACAACAAGTCGTTTACATCATTTAACGAGAAAAGATTTAATTACAATTAAAAGTTCTTTAAAAGAAAATGCAAAAAATAATTCTATACAAGTGAATGAAATTAATGCTAAATCAAATGATACATTAGAAATAAACAACGATTTTGATGGTGATTTAGTGGCTTTGTTTAACGATGAAAATCATGAAAAATCAAAACTTATTTTAAATTCAGCAAATGAAGATATGTTGATAACATCTGATAAAAAAAACCTTGATCATATTGTTAATAATACTTCAGTGACTTCAGATCATATAAGCATTAAAGATAATTATATAAATAAAATTCAACCAGAATATGAATTAAATGTAGACCAACATATAATTGAATCAAATGAACAAATACCAATTTTAGAATTTAATCATGAAGTAAGTAAATTGAATTTAGTGTTAAATTATAATAAATAAATATTTATTATGTACCTAAATGATTAAAATTTAATAATTCAAATAACAAAAATTACTACTTATTTTTGTTATAGCTAAAAAAAGAAAATTATAATAATCTAATTTACCTGTATTAAATCTATATATACAGAAATATGGTCATATGAAGTTTGAATTACAAATAATTTTTATATTATAAATATTTTAAAAATGTGTAAAATTAACATTTTTATTATAAAACAAATTATAGATATTTTGGAAATTTTTGATATTTTGAAATATATCACATTTATGTTTTTAGATATTAGAAGATAATCAAGTTATTGATTATCAACAAGAATTAGAAAATATGGAAAATGAAAAACTGAGTCTTATGGAAAAAATGAAGTTGATAGTTAATCAACTTGCATGCAATGATGAATTTGCCATTGTACATCAAGGATTAATGAATATAATGAGCACCATAGATGAAAGAAGGAATGCTATTAATCAGGCTGTAGTCAATGGAGATTTAGATAATATAATGATATTTGATGAAAGTATTTTACCAAAATAATATTAGTGATATCAGGTAATTCATTATATATAATTATTATTTAAGAAAAATAAGTCAGAAATTAATTTATTTGTATAATCATTCAGAAATTCAGATTGTATGTCATAACATAACTAATGCTATTTAAACAGAAATATTGAAATTTTTTAGTTTTAGTATTATCCAATTTATATTATTTTTTACACTGATTGAAATGTTTTTATATTAGACTTATTTATCTATATATCATATATAATAAACAAATTTATAAATAGTACACTACATGTATAATAAATAATTTGTAGGTATATTAAAATAAAACAAGTTTTACTAATATATATTTTTTAAATTAAATTTAAAAGTATTAATAAAGTATTTTTACTTTTTATGTTCTATTTTTTTTTAAAAAAAAAAAAAAAATATATATATAAAGACCAATTTTTATATTTTTGGTTTATAAAAAATTTACATGATATCAAATATCTACTAAATATAATTTTTTACTAATCAACATATGTTTTTATTGTAACAAAGATAAGAGTATTTAATAATTCATTTTATTTTAACACATATAAATGTAAAAAAGATATTTTGGTTTTCATATTTTACAGCACTTTAATCTACCATATCTCTTATCAGTTATCAACAAATATATTGTGTATTGTACTCATTTAAATAATTTATATTTTATTGTTCATCTTTATCTGAATAAATTTTAAATTTAATAATAATAAATTACTAAAATAATTAAATGCTTTCTTATCATGTTTTTTAGCATTTTTAAGATGCATTTAATTTGTGATGATTTATATTTTAACTACATTTTACTTAGACAACACGTAAAACTTTGTTTTAAGTCTCCATATTTGCCACACGTTGCATTTATAAAATGAAAAAATTCAAAATTGATGTTAGAACTAAAAATAATTTAATCATGTCATTAAGCTTTAAATCTTTATTAATTTCTTGCCTTTTAATTTTGCCATATTTTTCTTTTTCCATTGGAATAACATTTTACCAAAGATGGTTTTTACAGGTATGAACAGCTGTTGTCTAGATTAATTTGATGTAGGCAATGTTTAAAATTATAACTAAACTGTAAATTAACATTTTCAGATATTCCATTTTCCAATGTTGGTTGTTTCATGTCATTTAGCATGGAAATTTTTTCTTTCATTATTTTTCCGATATTTATACCATAAAATAACAAAAACTTCATTTGTAAAATTATCTTGTGATGTAAATGTTTCAAAATTTGGACCTATTGGAATTGCAAGTGGTATTGATGTTGGATTTTCTAACTGGGGCTTAGAACTTGTTAATGTTTCATTGTAAGTATTATTAACTATTTAATAAAATATATTTATGAATATTTGACTAATATTTTAGGTATACAATGACAAAATCAACAGCTATAATTTTTGTATTGGTTAATGCTTTGATTTTACGTTTAGAAAAAGCAGTAAGTTAAGAGTAATAAATATTTTATTATGTCATCTTCGAATATATACATTATTAATATTTAATTTTGTTTGTATAGTCTATGTCATTGTTTTTTATTGTTTTTTCAATTTCTGGAGGATTATTTTTATTCACGTTTAAAACCACTGATTTTAGTACATTAGGATTTATTTTATTACTAACTGCATCATTTGCCAGGTAAATAAAATAGTTTTTATATAATATATATTGATATACAAATTATGTTTATATAAGTTAAATAACATGGTAATAGTATATGAGTTTAATTTATCATTCACACATTATTAAACGATCCATTATTGGTATTATTCTTTTATATTTTATTTTAATAGTTAATATATTCTAGTATGTAATTGTTCTCTATTCTTAGATGCTCAATAGAATACATTATTATCATAATTTTATTTACATTTTTTATTCTATTTTGTTTGTTTATAGTGGTTTTCGTTGGACTTTATCACAATTTATTATGCAAAAAGCAGACATGGGAATGAAAAGCCCCGTTGATATGATGTATTTTAGTCAACCCTGGATGTTTATTACAATATTTCCTATTTCAATATTTTTTGAAGGTAAAATAATAATATTTTTAATTTATATTCTTTTTTATTATGATAAACATTGAAGTATTTTCATTTTTTTAATATTCATATTAAATTTTTTTAATCCTTAGCTTTTATATTAGTAGCATATTATATAATTTTTATTACATTAGATATTTAAATTAATTTGTTACTATTCATTATTATAATTTGTTTTATATATTAGTGTAGATAAAATGCATGAGAGTATAAGTCCATATAATAATAATTATAAAGAAATCACTATAAAAATATGAACACTAAAATATATATATATATATACACACACATGTATACTTGTATATATAATATATAATATATGGGTATATTTTCATAATGTATATGATGAAATATAGATTTTGAAAATGTAAGTATAATATTAATTAGGTACTTCACTGGTATAAGTTATTAGTTTTTAAAATTCATTTATTATGAATTCAAGCCATTTGGATTTAAGGGAAATATTAAATTTATAAATATAATTATAATTACACTTTATATAATACACATGCCTGTGCGCAGACTTCAATTTCAGAGGTATCATAAAAATAATGCGGCCCATTTTCCAATTTTTTTTTATTAAATTCAGCCCATATTAGTATATTACATATTAGGTATTGAAAATAAAACTCTAATAGTTTCTAATAGGCAAAAAATGTTTTATTAAAATAATAAGTCACATGAACTTTATTTTTTGTATATTTTTTATAATTATACAATATGACATGCTGCCCCTGAACTAATTTTTTGGGCTGCAGCAGCCTCCAATTTTTAAATTATGGGCCTTTATAAAATAGTAATTTATTGTCAAAATAATATTTTCTCTAATAATGTACATAACTGAAAATTGTATATTTTTCCATTAAAAATAATTAATAGTTGACAGTTGTATTATATTATTATAGATTTATAGTACATATTGTACAACACAAATTTCCTAATAATTTATAAGAGAACAAATTTAAAAGTAGATTGGGTTTATAATATGCCGCAAACATACGACACACCGCACGCTGCGCTGATAATGTCAAACAAAACAAGTTACAGATTATGTAATTTGCAGTTCACAAATTATATTTTATTTTGTATATTATTGTATTGTAATTACTAATTTGTAGGTATAAAATATTATTATTAAATTATAATAATTATAACATAATATCTACATATCATGCAGGCTACAATAGTAATGTGTGTTGTGTGTAGTGTGTACAAATGTATATATTTTATTATAGTGAAAGTGAACTTAAATATTAATATTTATCTAATATTCTAATAACTAATAAAGTAATAAGTAGTTCAATAATTGTTGTTTTGTTTATAAAACAACAATTAAAATAAAGTTTGTAAAACGTGTATATTAATCATGTCTGATAAACGAGAAGGTGGTGCCGAGAAAGTTCGTGAAAAGAAAAAGTTATTGTTATTGAATGTAAGTGAGAGATGTTTTAAAATAAATGATATATTTTCAAAAAAGTAAATCCGACTAGTACCAGTAGTGCTTCAAAATTATTACATCAGTTGGGAGCAAATTTAATGACGTAGATTAGTATTATAAGTTTATTTTGTTTTTAATATCATAAGTTATAAGATTATTTGTACAATATGCTGCATCTTCTGCCCCCGTGCGCACACCTATGATAATACATAATATTATAATAACTATTGTTTAACTACTGTTTATATGATTACATAATTACATAATCATTATTTGATTCTGAGTGTAGTGAAGTACAACTTATTATTTTATTATTATGAAAATATTTAAAAATATGGTTCCTCTGAAATTTCAAATTTAATAACGTTATTGTTATTATCAAATTTGATCATATAAATAAAATAAAATACTAAACAATGTTATTTCTTAGATTTACATTTTATGTAAAAAAATTTATTTTTATACATATATTCTAATTATTATTATCAAACAATTATGTTGTGAATGATGCAATGGATAAATATATATTTATATGCGTTTAAAAACTTCAAAATAAGATGTTTTTAAGTTCCATAATCTCATCAAAATAATTTTTTATACGCATTAATATTATTTTTTTTAAATATATGTTTTATTAAAATGTATTAAATACCCCTCCCTATCAAAAAAGTAACAATTTATAAAAAAATTAAGATGGCTAAGTAAATTCAAATCATTAAAAACTTACTTAAACTATACATGCAGTTGATGATGCATTGATGATACCTAGGTACTAGGTAACCGTAGCCAGGCATTCGACAGCGGATGGGTTACCACCGCTGCAATATACAAGCTACTGCCTCGACTACTACTATCCCCCCTACCAGGCATGGCAGAAACCCATAGGGTGTCTAGTAGAAATTCTGCCAAATAGGTGATTGAACAGACTTCTAGGTCTCTCCCGGACAATAATGCCATACGCAATAAATAAAAATATATGTATATAATCATGTTTGTCCCTATCAATAAGTTTTGGTCAATGGTATTATTTAACCTTCCAGTGGGCGCGCTACCTGCAATAACAAGAGTAGTCGCGTGTTGTAAAATTTACAACGTATCTATATTTCTATAATATGCAGTGATAATAATAAATAAGCTTACCTATTGTATTAAACTATTAAATATGTAAGGAATTCGTTTTATTTAATAAAATACAATAAATTAATATATGCAATACATAAGTTTTGATTAAAAATTATAATTAAAAACGAAACATCTGAATAAAAAGAACATGAGCCTCGTTTTGTAGGAGACGTTATAAAGTTATCCGTTATACTTGTAACAGCATATTTATTTTTCAAAAACATTATATTGTTGTATTAACAACAAAAAACTAATATTATTTTAAATAATATATAAAATAAAAATTTGTTACACGACACGGTGCGTATTGTATTCTCGTCAACATGATAGACTCAACTGTGTTAAAATGTGATTATAATCAAAATAGTTATTGAAACACTTAGAGATTAATTTTGGTTATAACTAATGACATTTTTGAGGAATACCCAAACTGTCAATATGATAAGAATAGTTTATACGTAGTAAATGTGCATTAATACTTAACTGTTGTATAATTTACAACACGCGCCTGCTGGAAGGTTGAATCTTGCAATTCACCTTCTTTTTTTTTTTTTTTTTTTTTTGAATACTTAGCAAAATAAAAAAATAAAATTTTAGTTTTTATATTAATTAAAGTTTGGAAATAATAGCAGTTTTAATTTTAATTTTTCTAAAAATTTCAATAGTTAAATCTTAAATGATTAATTTCAATAGTACGAGTAGGTATATCCTTAGTTATTAACAGATACAAACATGTTTGAATACCCTCTATATTTTATTATATAATATATATCATGTTTTTTACCATTTAAGTTAATAAATAAGTGTATTTATTTTTAAAAAATATGAAATTAATATACACATAAATATAACTTGTTCTTGTTTGAATAGGTAAACATTTTTTTTTATGGTGGAATGATGATAATAAAAATGATCATTTTCAAATGATATTATATGTTTTCATTGGATCATGCCTTGCTTTTGGTCTTGAAATATCAGAATATTTTACTGTATACAAAACATCAAGTATTACACTAAGTGTCATTGGAATTATAAAGGTTAGTATATTTTATGTTTATTATTAAATTTATTTTTAATATACTTATTTGGTTTACAGGAAATTTTTACTTTGATTTTGGCTGTAGAATGGTACGGTGACAAAATGAATATCATGAAATTTTTAGGTTTAACATTGTGTATGATTGGTATTACTGGACATATGTGGAAAAAATATAAATCTTCTAGATCAAGTGAAAATCGATATGGTATTATTGATGTTGATGACAATAAACATTTAACAATACCGGAGAGTGATTCAGATGATTTGAGTGATTCAAATAGTTCGACAGAAGTGCTTTTTGATATACTTAACAGGAGACATTCTTAAACATTGTGTGCTTTTTTTATTCAAAGGCTGTGAATTTATTATCTTTAAATAATATACATTTCCATTATTTATAATAGTAAATTAAATAAAAAAAAAAAAAATACTCATTTGATTATTTTTGAAACTGTGATATACTGATATATACTTCATAATTGTATTATTGATTGTTTATGATGTAGTATTTAACATCACATTCACATTTAATTTAGTTAATATGTACCTAATTCAATTTACCCAAGAAGTATTATTGTATTAAGTATTTTATTAATATAAATGTATTTTTTATTTCAATTATGTAATATTTAAGATTGTTTAAATTGTTTATCTTTGGTATTTAGTAGATATAGAAAACTTGTGTTAAATGTACAACTGTCATGATACAAACAAATTGACTTATAAAATCAAATAATATATTTATAATTATAATGCACAATGAATATTGTTTCCAGTATTTAATGAATATTACATTATTTATTGTCTTATTGAACTATTATGTATTAATGTATTATGTTATATTATTTTTGTAATTTAATTTATACCAGTGCTTTTAAATTATTGTGCAAGCTGTATAATAATATATTTAATTATGCATGTGCAATGGCCAGTGATTAATAATTATTTGACATAAATAAACAATAATAAAAAATACTTGAGTAATTATTAACTTATACATTAAAATATTTGATATTGATCATGTTACGAGATCATAAATTAAAAAAAAAAAAACATTTCTAAGGTTACAATTTTACAAATTATAATAATATATACATTTTATAGTAAAATTTATCTTAAACTTATAGGTTTGTTTTTTATATTCTTAAAGACATAAGTTATACTTATAATTATAATGAAATTATTAACATCGAGAAATGGATTGGAGAAAAAATGACCGATATCTAGCATTATTCACTAATCAGTTCAATGTATATAAATTAAAAAGAAAAACAGACAACATGTTTTATGTAGATATTATCAACAAATTTTACATTGCCTTACACTTGACTAGCACACACGGTTAAATGTCATTGGACACAGTCTCATTTATTAAATGAAGGGATTATCCTTTGACCAATGGATGGCCTACTTTTATTACGCTGTTCTTGATTGCCATCCACTGGTTGTGACTGATGTTAAACCATGTTAAACCGTAGTTGTATTTTCCATTCAAATTTGCATGTTGACATTTTGAATACCACCACCCTCCTTCGTAGTCGGCCGCACAGTTTGCCGTACTGGTGTCTTGATCGCGGTCTGCCGTACTAAACCGATGACCGTTTTGGAAAGACAATGCGTCACTGGCGTTACCCTGATATCCAAATAAATTTAGCCGATAACCGTCGCTGGCGTCTGATATTGCGAAACGCGAGTACTCCGCTCGCCAATTGTTGCCGTATATGTCGGTCATGTCAATGCGCAATGAAGACGTGTTGTCCGTTGTTAATTGATGAATGGCGTCATTGCCAAGCCAAAAATCACCTAAAATCGAATGGTTAATATTTAATATTATTGATTTATAACCATTTAAAAATTATAATTCATTTAAAAAAAAAAATAAATAAAATAGTTGTGAACTTTCATAGTTTCATTAAGTAGGTATATCATTATATAAATATAAAATATAATTATATTCATTGTGGTGCCTATTGATTTTAACATTATTATGGGGGAGTAATTAAAAATTGTAATAGGTTATTTTATAAAATTAAATAATTGGACAATAGGTAGGAAATTAGGAAAGTATTTTGGTAGATAAAATAGATGCAAATTATATCAGTATAAAAATGGTTAATTTTAAATCCTTTATATTTGACAATTGTACATGAATCAAATAGGTTTAAATAAATAAAAACCCAAATCCACAAAAAATTTACTTTTATTTTAAGCAAATACGTATTTCGGTAACAAAAGTTGCCATCATCAGTGCAAAACACAGACTACTGTGACTACCCACAGAGTAAATTTTGGATATTTAATTTAATAGTGATGCACAACGATGTCGTATTTCGATATCGAATATTATTTTTGTCATATCGATATCGGTTGAATTGGTTCGATATCAATATCGAAATACGACATCGTTGTGCATCACTAATATTTATTTATATCCTTAAGTTTTCACAGTATATTTTTTCAAAATTTACAAATAGGTATGTATTTTTTTTTTATGGGTGCATTATACAAAAATAAGGGTTTATAAATAGGTAATAATATAAATAAAACGTCAATGTCAAAATACGTTCTCGAATACCTATACGCTATAAATATTGTAATGTTTAATGTATAGACGTTTGCACAATAACATTGAAACTGCATATCAACGTTAATATATTGCTTAGGTATAAAGGCAAAGTATATCCTTGAAAAAATACCGTTATGTTATTTTATTCGAAAGGGTATAAGTAGTTTATTGGATTCCGTAGAACAGCGGGGTATCATACATATTATGGTGAAATAGTAAATACGATATTACAAATCAAACGTTTTCAATTATTGTGACCTTGTGTACGTATACCCGTAATATAAAAATGAACGAAATTATTTAGAAATTGTCTCGATTTCTTGTTCTTGTACAGAAAATATAGGTACTTTCATGTTTCACTAGACTACCTAATTTAAGCAATTCCACATTCTTGTTTTTTTATTTTTGAGCAGATATAGTTCTGTGCGTGATGGTCAGAATTTGTCGCTGTTCCGGAAATCGAAAATACGAGCGTATCTCTTATTGATTTGTTGCGAAAAATCAAATCATGGTATTCTGGGAAAATAAGAAAGTACTTACCAAGATATCTGTTTAAACAAAATGGTAAATGGTAACCACCTATAGTTTACTATACTGTTCTGGTAGTATAATATTAATTTTTGAGTAACACAAATATTTTATCGTAATAATATATAGAATTGTGTTAGGTAGGTTATACTTTTACTTTTATATAATATTTCAGTATACCAACATCTACATATTATACACGGCTACACTCTCATTATTAAAATATAAATTATTATATTTAGGATGGCCATGCCATAATACATCCCATAATTCTTAACAGTGTCCCGGTGTCCCATAACTGCAGGCGCGTATTAAAGTTCGCGATAGGGGTGATCCCCCCCCCCCCCCCCCCAAGAAACGTATAATATTATACTAAGTTAGATAATTAATTTAATTTTAATAGAAGTATCACAATAATTTCGTAAATTAACAAATTTTAAATTTTATAAAATATTTGGGAAACCGCTTTAAAAAAATCCTGTGCACGGGCCTGAACCCTGAATGTATCTAACACGATTAAAATTTAAATATTTCATTTATTTACCGTTTATATCTCCAAATCCTTTAGCATACTCGTTCCAATTGTTGTTGAATTTTTGACGATCATTTGTTCTTTTTTGAATAGTGACCCAAGACATTCCATCCGATATATCACAATGAACGTACAATGGATTTTTTGCGTCTGGTGTTATCAGGTACATTCCCGAAGATTTAATTTTTGAACAATCTATAAACATCACATTTGATTTTAAATTAACAAATACCAAAATATTTAAGTTACGTTTCACATAAATATAAATTTTTATATTATGGTATTATATTTTAGTATTTAGGTACTCGTATATTACTATAAATAATTCACGAACCATATAAATAAAACGGTAATTAATTGTATTATATAAATTACTTTTGAATGGATTGTGGACGGAATACTTGAGTTCAAAATATGGAAAAAATTTCTGTTATATAAAATTCAAATTAATTAATTAATTATATCTATGTGGCTAAATCATATATTACTATATTATTATTATATACCTACACAACTGTGAGGATTTACCATAAGTGATAAGTAGTTAAAAATTGCATTCAATATTGCAAATACTGCAGTGAATTATCTATCCTGAGTCATGACGTTTTAAATTATAATAAATATTTGTAAAGTCGGGTTCCCACGACTAGTATATCTATTTGTTGAACAATTAAAAATAGAATGTTAATTTCTATTATACCTATTGTTATTTTATGTATAGTGGGATTATGGGAATAATCTTTATGTATTCATATATCGTAATAGTTAGTAGGTAGGTACAAGCACGTATTCAGGATCAATTTTCGGGGGGGGGGAAATTGGGAAAAGTATAAATACAATTTATAAATAAATTTTGTAGTTAGTCTTTGTTATATTATAAATATAAAACTACTTTAAAAATTTCGGGGGGGGGAACCCCTAACCCCCCCTGGATACGGGCTTGGGTAGGTATACCAAATTCACAAATCACAAATATGTCTACAAATAGTAAGAACTAATGACCTGCAAATTAAATTATATAGGTAGTTTAAGATATTTAAATATTTCTTTGTATAAAAATAAAATTAAAGTGATGAAATTAGTTATGCAAATAAACCACAATAAATACTTTATTTATTTTTTGGCAAATAGCTCAAGTATAGTCACATTGAATCGATGCTCGACGGATCAACACTTAAAATACTTTAAATTAATAGGCAATAGAAGAAAAAAAATTAAATCATTTAGATTTTGAGGGAAATATAATGTAAGTAAAAAAAATGCAAAACTCATGTTTTGTAAAAATAAATAATATTACTATGAAACAATTGTACTCGAAAAACTTGTTTTTATGTACCTACTACCTATATTATAATTTATCGTAGATACTAGGTCTAGGTACTAGGTATATAAATATATAATATAATATGTTTATAGAAATTTTAAGTAATTAAGTAAACGTTAGGTATGATTTTTATTCAAATACGTACTTATAATAGTTTAGATATATATAAATATAATAGATATAGATGTGTATATAATTAAAGTGTATTTTTTAAGTTATACTGTTATATTATGTTAAAATAATATATAATATAGTAATAATTATAATATAACGTAGTTTATAACATTATATAAACGTATTTTTATATTTTACTACAATACTATACTTAAACTGCAATATTAAACATGCATAGGTACCTACAACAAAATAGAAACGGAAACAATGCAATAGTATGTAACATAACCGGATGAATATGAATAAAAAAAAAACCACCTGCTGTCATATTCGATATGGTTAACCGATCAAAATAATTAACAAGCAAATACTTTTACAGGGTAACATGAACAACCCTATGTATAATATGGTTTACGCTTCAGGAATTTTTTAACGAACTCTTTCGATTTCAGCTCGAGTTAAATTTTAACTTTACACGTGTCTACATTAATCCATTAATATATACGTGTAAGTAGATAGATACGTATCGTAAAGATTTACATTTATACTATATAATTTATTTACCATAAGTTTATTGTATATTATAATAATATTATGCTATTTATATATATATTTATCGTTTGGCATATTAAAATATTAAATACGTTATAATATAACTATAAAAATACCTATTCGCTAATATTATAATATATTAGTATATTATATAATATACAATTTCAAAGATTTAAAAATGTTAAAATAAAATATTACCTTATAAAATGTTTTTATAAGTTCTATAGAACTTTTGATTGTTTATTAAGTGCCTATTTGGCCAAATGGTAAATAAATAATAAATTAGCCTTGTTATATATATTTTTTTTTTTTTATCATAAATTAATAAACACATATTATTTAATTAATGCTAATAATACATGCAATTTTTATATACAATTATACATTGAACACTGAAAAATGTGATGGGATAGTTTTCACATACCTTTTGGAAGTCCGTCGACAATCTTTTTAAATGAATTTTGCAATGTGGCCAATTCGTCGAATGCATATGCGCATTCCGTACAATTTTCTCTCGTTAACTATAGAGTAGAAAACAAAACAATGGTTTTATTAGACTGAAAATCAATATAGGTGCACATTAATGTGTATAGTGTTTGTATTTGTATTTATAATTAATAATAATATTTTATATAATTATCTACAGATACAATTACGCAAACGCCGAACAGTCGTTAATTTGTTTTTATAAATGCAAAAATATGTTAATAAATTTTGATTACAAGAAAGTAATTACTATATACCTAAAATAATTTCATTTATTTACATCATGTCAAAAGAAAAAAATTAGTATTTTTACAGAAAAAAATGAAAATCATATTAGGTACAATAAGGTACTTGTATAATTAGGTACTAATTAATTTATATGACTTTTACGATGATGTTCATTGTTATTGTTATAAGCAGTTACACTTACAATAATAATTATGAAAAATATTTAAAAATTAAAATTAATTATATTATTCTAAAACATAATCAATTTCTATATTGTATCCGTATGACCGTATTATTACGGATAATCCATAATCGTTTGTTTTTTAGATATTATAATTTATAAGCCATTATTATAATATAAGAAATAGAATATTATTTTATATTAACTATCTAAAATTCAAATATAAATAAAAATAAGAGCTGTGGAAGAGATACATGTGTAAAGAGAATAGCGTTGATTTTTGATTAAAATTTGAATGCAATGATAAATCATTACATATTCGTGAAAATCGGAGCATTATTTCGGGTCGAAAAAGTGCGTTTTACTGCTTTTACATAAAACACAAAAACAAAAACAGAAAAAGAAAAAAAAACAGAAAAAGAAAAAAAAACGCACATAGTTGTAAAACCAGTGTATTTATCGTTTTAATCAAAATCTAAAATGCATTTTTGAAACTATATACCTACGTAATAATAATATAATAATAAATAATACATATTAAAAATCATTCAACAACAATTATTTGATCATCATTTTATTCATTTATCATTTATCCAGATTATAATTTACAATAATTATCATGTAGTCTGTTAGTGTATAATAATAGTTTTAATATGCTTAAATATTAATATATTTATAACTGTTTAGTATAAATCGGTTTTTTAATAAAGTTGTATTATATAACTAAATATTATGTTGATGGGACATTGGGACTATAATATTATGATATTAGGTACTTCCGTTTAATTGAATTTTTTTCAAAACCTTATAGTATAAGGTATACTTCGAGTATATTGTTTTTAATTTTAATATATGAATTTCAAAAACAATGTTCAATTGTGCCAATTTTTTTCGTGTCTTTATAATATTATTATTATTATTATTATTATTATTATTATTATTATTATTATTA
>JAIUCT010000013.1:2349276-2413650 GCA_021307375.1 Tetraneura akinire | reverse complement strand
TTATTATTATTATTATTATTATTATTATTATTATTATTATTATTATTGTAAAAACGTACTCGCGTACCACCATTATAATATATCATACACTGATTACTGATATAATGCAAGTATATCTACAACGAGACCGAATACGTGCGTGCGTATATAATGCGATCCGTCTGACATATGGAATATTGGGCAGGTGTGACTAGCACCTGACTGTCGATGCCGCTGTCGACTGTGACCTCGTGCTCGCGGGACGAAATAAATAAAAACACGGACCACCTGCCACCGCCGGGTAGCGTGTGCGTCGCTCCAGGTCCCCCATAAAAAATTGATAAATAATAAATATTATACGTATATATACGAGTGTACTATACATATATGCATATAGTATAATATTCAAATACATAATATATATTATGTGCCAAAAATGTCCGTTTTTCGACGTGTAAAACATATTGTTTTTTTTTTTCAGTAGAGTCCACGAAACCGCATAATATGGACTACATAAGACATAACTATAAATATTAATTGAACACGAGTCGCAATGAAATACGGTGAAATTGTAACACTCTTGTAGTCCGTCCAGATAACATACGGATACAAAAAGAAAAAGCTATACTCATACGTATGTATATTATCTATATAGGTACATTTTCTTTCCATGAAAAACAACTCGTGTTTATATTTGTTTCGTTTTCCAATATGGAAATGTCAATGTGTATATTACATTATAGATTTATAAGTACTTTGATAAAAAAAAAAGTTATGTCCCCTACTATATTACACATAAACATGATAATATATTAATATACATATATACGCACAATAAGAAAAATCAATTGATAGAGTCATAGACCTTATACTAGTACTAGAGTATAAAGGTCTATGGATAGAGTACCTACGAATATTAAATTTCACAACCATATCAATAGTAAATAAAATAATGAGATACAATCGCTGATATTTTTGTAAACTTTAATTTTTATGCGTGAAAAAATAATTTTTTATAATACTTTTATATAAAATATAATACACCTGTTTTTATCGAATTAATATTCTAAAAACATATTATATTAAAAACGGTAATTTAACGGTAAGTTCGCGAGAAAGACAAAAATCTCCTATACAAATTATATATATATAAATAATATAATATTATTTTATATAGTTACTTACATGAGGAGTGAGAACAATCGTTTTCCCGTTTTTATTTTCATCGGACTTGGCGATTTTTCTTTGCATGGCAGACATGCCTTCTCCCAATGCTCTGATCGTCAATATTTGATTATTCTACAAAATAACACAAAATTTATATTTGTTATTCGCAAACGTATTACATTGTTATCCTTATCAGACTAATGGATAAAAATTAGAATTTTCCGAGGTCAATATTATACGCCGCCATACCTATAATTTCATTTGTATAATATATTGTCTTTATAAATCATAACGGATAATTCGAGTTGACGAAAATATTATAATAATTATTTTATTAGTTCTTTGTCGTTCTGTTTTATTTTTTAAGGACAACTCAACCAGAAAAATATATTATTATACTTTTAAATATTATATAAATGGATGCTACAATAATCATGACCGTCACACGTCATTTACCTGATCTTCTTTGATGATGGCCATCGACGCATTCATTCGGGACACGGCGAATTCAATTTTCGATATTTCTTTGCGCACTTCTGGTAGGCACGCATCTACTCGGTCGTCAAGGTTTTCTACGCTTTCCAACAGTTCCAGAAGTGAACCGTGCAGACGGTCTTGCGTGGCATCCTGACGTGTAGAATTGAACGCCAATGATTCTTTAGTCGCGTTTAAGTCAGCTTCTAGACGAGACAATCGATTTTCCTGTTCTACTGCTGTACTCTCCCTGTACAATATTCCCTTCAAGTGTTTTTCCAGCCGCGCCATTCGATGTGTCAGGGATCGCCGTGATGATTCTAAGTATTCAAGCTCTTGTGCCTCCCTGTCCGTCACCACGGTGGTAATCACATTCGTTCGCAAAATATCGTTAATGTCGGCGTCCTTGTTATTGAACGCCACTCGCTATCGAGAAAATTATTAGTAATATACTAATATGTAATATAATGTTGTATATATAATATCAAATTTAAATATAAAGTATATTATATCTAAATGCTATTTATTTATTTTTATTTCGAGTAAAAATAGTATATAATATAGTATTGTAGTAAATTTATAAATACTCACTTTGTAAATGCTGTTGTATGCTGATTGGCCATAGTTTTCTTTTATTTTCTGTAATAAGAAAACATAATTATAAATATGTGACTTTATACTTTTATAGATTATTTCGTTATTGTTACAATAATATGCGCATCAGGTTTATAATATATTATGAAATGTGCATGATTACAACCAAATACGCCACAGGTAATGATTGCAACTTCTATATTAAAATCATTAAGGAAAACGCCATTTGGTTAATGTAAAAACAGATGATATTTGATGGTTGATGACTCGTATACCTGCAGCGTTTAGCGTTAGCCATATGGTTTGGGTACTTATTAGGTATGGTTGATTTAGAACACAAATATAGAATTTGCTACATACACTGCCGCAGTCTCTATTTTGTATCGTATATAAGATTATTTTATATTTTTATATACCTATTTGTCTGAAAATGTGATATTATTAACTTATAATTATTAACAATTGTTCATATTTCAATAACGAAGAGCATATTAATGTATAATTGTATTATGGATTTATGGATTAAACTTGTCACTTGTCACTAAGTCATTTAATATCATAGTAGTGCGTTATCGACTTATCGTTACGTACTTATTTTAAGTTTAACCTAAAGAAAAACACATTAAAAGAAACTACCTACCTATTTATATTTTTTATACAAAATGAGTAACTATCAAAATTTGTTTTATACGATTTATTTATTTTTTTTTTAAATATTGATATTATTTTAAATCTAGCTATTACACATTTATACAATTTTCCAAATATTCATTATGTGGATTTTATATTATGATATAACATAAAAATTATGGTAGATAATAATAAAGAAAATATTTACAATAATTTCTATCATTTTTGAAATAAAATAAATAATAATTTACTTACTTTCTCAATTACATTTTGATGTTTAGTAATAGTGTTAATTTTTTTTTCCAATTCGGAATGTTTGGTCGATATTTCTTCGACGTTCTTCCTAACTGATATTAACTCTCCTTGCAGTGTTTGCAAATCTCTTCGGTCCGAATTTATGTCATTTCTTAACGCTTGCAAATCGTTCTCTATAGCTATGGTTTTGTGTATTTGCGTGGTTTCATTGATGGCTGACCATACTGATTGCATTTCTGAACGCAAACTTCCGATTACTTCTTTTAACCATCCCACAGCTACTTTATCACGAATTCCATCGTTACTAGAATGAGACATCCTTAAATTTTCATCCCTAAAGAAAATTTAATTCGATGCAATTTTAAAATGAATTACGATGGTTAAAATTAAATTTAGGTTATAGCGTTATAGGTATTTTTACGTTATAACTTTAAATAAATAAAACTTGAAGCATTTTTTATAAAGTTATTAAAAATATAATATTAACATAATTACACAGTAAAAAAAAAAAATCATATGAATATATTAAAATTTGTTTTATTCATCAAGGATAAAATTACATGTATTGTAATTTCTACGAACTCGTATTTATTTAACGTTTTTTTACTAAGGATAATTCCAAAACGAATGTTTTACTCTGCGTTTGCAGACATCTTGCTTAGCAATTAAAAATAAACACGCAAATGTGTGAACATCCGGATACGACGTACTTATATTATAATTCACTCCTTATCTGGTCTTTCATATGATGTTTATATTTAAAACCTTATGATTATCTGAATTAATAAAACAATAGAAAAAAAATACCTACATCTTAAATTTAATAAGTTATATTGAAAATAATACAGTAAGTAACAATTATTTTTTATAATTTGACATGGGGTTAAAGATGATTTATATTTTATTACAATAAATTAGTTATTAATAATTTATTATTGACGGAAAATGATTATTTTTTGGAATATTATTTAAACTATTACGTGTATATTATTATAGATTATTTTCATTGTTATAATAATTAATAATTGTATAGTAGTATAGATTAAATACAAAATATAATAAATAACTATGTAAGTATATTTAATATATGTTAGTAGGTGTATTATAATGGTAAAAATATAATTATATCACATTTTTATTCGATAGATATTGGTTGGTAAAATTAGTTAATAATAATCGAATTCTAATAATCTAATAATTAATAATTAATAATTACAAATTATAATCCCTGGGGTCGCGAGAAGTTTTTTAATTATATAGATTGTAAGAAATTTTTTTTTTTTTAAATTGTTTAGACTATAGAAGTATAGTGTATACTGTGTATAGACTATAGAACTATAATAGAAGTATAAAGTAATATAAGAATTATTACGGGAATTATTACGACGAGTAATAAAATAGAAAAAATTTATTTTAAATGTAATATGTATATAAATTTATTGTAAATGTAAAACTATGGGGGGTAGCAATAGATTTTTGGAAGAAAATTTGGGTTGCGGTCCTAAAAAAATTGAGAATCACAGATCTAGACTTATAAAATGTGTATTTTATGTTTATTTAATACACCTATTATAAAATATAAATAACGGAAATTGATAATATACTTGTGATAGGTAATATTAAATTTAAATAAACTATTTTGACATAAAGCATCATAGGTATTCACATAAAATTTACATAGCTTAAAAGTATTAAAGGATTAAAGGAATAAAATGTTAATAAATTATATCCCTGGAAAAATTTCATTAACCTTCCAGAAACAACGTCTAAAACTTGAACTCAATTTTCTATGAATACCTAATATTATTTAAAAATTAAATAATTCAAATAATATGATAATTATATAACATATAAATGATTTATAACGTTATCGTTTTGCATTATACTTATTTAATTTTGAACTCTTTATATTATAATTTATTCCACTCTTAAACTCTTAATTGTAAAACTAATACTACGACATATCATAAATAATCCGTTGCCAGTTTGCCAGTTTGTCGTTTCTAAAAATACTGATACTCCAGGCACGTGAAATTGTTTAGAGATTTTGAAGACTTTGTCTTGCATTTTATTCCACACACTATTGTTTGTTCTTTTTAACTATCATTTAATTCAGTTTATCTAGTTCGTCGGACTTTAAAGAGTTGACTTTAAGAGTTAATTATTAGCCTCTGGCAACGAATGTTTGATTTTAATCCTATTGTTTATGAATATCACTATTCACAGGTAATCATTTTATCATTTTAATATTAATCATTAATCAATGTATATAATACGTATGTTTGTTATTATATTTTAATTGATGTAAATTAAAATTATTATTAAGTATTATAATTTTAATTATTTATACGAATAATAATAATTATGCTTAAGCATTTTAATAAGTATTAATATTAATTGTAACACTCGTAAATACGTTTAAATTTTGGTAAGTTAATCTATCTATATTAGTAACCATATATGATTATGAATAATGAAAAAATATTGTATAGCATAATGTTTTTTTTATAAGATTATATTTCATTATTTCAGTGGTTTTTTTTTAATAAATTCTATTTTTCTATTTTTTGAGATTATAAATTCCATTATTATAATATTATCGTCATCATAGCATTATAATAAATTTATTTGATATTTAGTAAAAAAATTATCAGATTTATGTGATATATTTTAAATAGATACCATATTACCATGTGAAATTTATACACTGCGCACTTTTTAATTATCTATTACTAATAAGTAATAGATATAAGTCTATTACAATTTAAATTGATATTCTTAAACTCGATTTTTTAATGAAATTATACTATCAAATAATTCAATAGTTTTGTTTTAATATTTAAGTTATTAATGAGCTCTAAACATGTAATGTAATTCAAATTGCAAGCCTCTGATTTTAATAGTTTGTATTTTTATTTTGATGTTTTATTGAATAATAATTCGTATTGAATCACAATAATTATCAGCCGTTTAGAATAATGGATAAATATTTAATTATAATATTTTTAATAGTTGTATAACGTATAATGATTCTGTGTATATATATTATTATTTAGTATATATTATGATAAACTGTATACCTAATTAAAATATATTATCTATATAGTTTATATTAAATATTAAAATTATAATGCATTATTCAAGGATACAATGGAAAATGATTTATAACAATATTGAATATAAGTATATAGGTTAGGACTTTAGGTAATAGCAGGTATACACTATACATATATATAATTATAATTATTATTAAATATTTTCTTAAAAATAATATGAACGTAAATTTTTTATAGTCATACTACGGTGAAGTACTGAAGTATAAACCGCGGGTATTTTTGGTGTATTGAAATTACACTATATTATCTTATATTTATAATTGAGTATTTGAAATGGAAACATCCAATAAAATTCACCTGAGCAATTGGATTTCTTCTTTCAGCGCGTCAAAGTCCGTACTCCCTTTGATAGACTCGCGTAGTGATTTTTCCATCTGTTGATAATCTCGTTGTCTGTTTTCCATTAGCAGATTCAATTGGTTTTTAATTGTCCTCACGTCATCCAGATCGATCTCAGTCTGGGCTCCGGTTTGACCCGCGCACGTACACACAAACACGATCACCAAGAACAGAAACATCGTCGTACTTTTGTGTTACAATATCTACTACTGAACGTTGTTGTCGATTCAAACTGAACACGGCAACTGCCAACTGGTTGACGATTCTTTCGAGTCCCTGATGATGTACCTATATACACGCCCCGGTGGTTTGCCGACTCTGGTCGGGAGCAGATGGTGCATGCGGCTTGTGATCGTTTCGGACGCATGCGTACATCGAATCCGGTTTTAATTTTTGAAAAAAAAAAAAAATCGTCGGACGCAATTATTTTTCTAATAACAGCGTATTAACATTGCAAAAAAAAAAAAAAAAAACGCGTATTACTCGTATAGTAATTTACTAATAATAATAGTACAATATTGTATAATGTGAACCTATATATATCTATATACTATATTTATAATGTTATAAAAGTTTTATAGGAAAAAACTAATAGCACGCGAGGATAAAATCTACGAGTAATAATAAAATCTCGTAATTGTTATTTTTAATCTAAAGTGGTTATTTATTCGCGGACATCGTATTATAACGTCGAGTAAATACAATATATATATATATATATAGAAAAAAAAAATGAAAATCCAGTCTTGCAGGTGTTCGCGGGCACGTGGATCATTCGGCGATTCGCTGAAGTAATGGCAATAGGACATAGGTATATTATTTTATACTCGCTTAGCGATCATCAGTATGCGATAATTATTTCATACCACTGGTCACACCGGAGTTATGGTGTTTGAATTATTCAATTTGTTATTTTTTATAAAGCAAACGTTGTTTTCATTATAATGTAATATATACGACGATATTACAGTCAATTATTGATTAGATCGGTTCGGTGCCTCGGTGGTTCGATATAGAAATCCATTTCCGTTATAATAATATAGTTTTCTTTGTACGTGTTTTTCACCATACAATAATTTATGTAATAAATATATAGGTAGGTATTTAATAATATTATGATATCATATGTATAACCTATGGTAAAAAAATTATATTATATCTTCTTACTGCTCTGCTTCAAGTCTTTTCGATCGTTAAAATATATTACTTTATATAATCGTGACACATGGTAAAATCGATAATGGATTTTATTATTCCTATTCATGTATACATTTAACATATATGCAATATGCTTTACCTTATATATTTTTACATAAAGCGTATATTTTTTAATTTTGTAATATTTACGAAGTGGATTGCGAATTTGTAAAGTAAAATTCGATTCCGAAAACCATGGATGATCTACCAAATTCGTTTAATATAATATTACCCTCCGAAAGTTTTATATATGAAATTAAAAATGTAACCATTATAAATTATTAATTAATTAAGCTATTATTTTTAGGTAGATTTGTCCAGTGTTATTTATATAAGTTTTTTTTTTAAATTATTATCAGATTTACATAGATTTATGCACTTTATTAGGTAATAATAAAATATAGTTAATTTGTTAATAGATTCATAAATTGCAGAACTGTAGTCTAATAACCAATCTTAAAGTAATAAAATAATTTAAATATACGAGTAGGTACATATCGGCTTAAGAATTAGTATTATTATCTTTTTGTAAATTACCTAAGTTTATGTACCATAAACAACAGAAATTTTATTACAAATTCCTATGTATGTAATTTGACTCATTTATATAAAATAATAAAAAAATTACTAAAATATCTATATTATTCATACGAGTATATTATAATAATATACGTATATAATATAATCAAATATATCTGCAGATAACTAATAATTAATAGTACATGTTTATTTTACTTTATACATAACGCTGTTTAAATTATTTTATTATAGTTTCAGTATTCAGTCCAATATAATACGTATATGTAACAATTAAAATTAAAAAAAAAGTTAGTTACTAAGTAGGTACATACATCAACATTTAAATATTTTAAACGGGAAAATAAATTTTAATTTTCTACATAAATTAATTTTTTCTTTATTAAATTCCAATAGATAAATTAAAAATTAATTATTTTTTTGTATCGTATCTTAAGGTTAAAATAAAATGAAGAAACTTTAAAAAAAGTATAAAAATTTATATTTACATATTATTTTATAAACAATTATAATATTTAAATACGAATTATAATTATAATATCGCATATGAATGCAGATATAAGATATAACATAATTTTTATGGATATCGCCTGTTTTTGACACTTATGAGTTATGACCCTTGATATCTCGAGAATAAAAAATAATATTATACATCAATTTGTATGAGAAATTTGTAAGAAAAATAGTGCTGTAATTTATTTGTTTTTATTTAACCCACCTGATTAAATATACGTAATAATCTTTACATTGTTAAACATTTTGCAAAATATTTGCAATGTAAAAATAATTGTAATTAATCAAGTAGACTAAATAAAAATAAATAAAATATAAACTAGTTAATTTAATAGATGATGAATGTAGATGAGTAATTATAAATATTATTTTGGAATTTTGTTTTAGTTAAATAAATTTTAACTTAATATTAAGTTAGACAAAATAATATAAAAATACTTTTATTATTAATTGTTTATTTAATTTATTTATGAAAATATTCCTAAACAGGGCAACTTAAGAGTCTTAGGGCCCCAAGGGCCAAGGCAGCAATTAAAAAGTCAATTAACAATTAAGTCTCTTATCTTCTGTATTAGGTATCAAATAAATTTAATTCTTTTAAGAGCTGAAAAATGCCACAAAAAGACAAGGGCCCCTAGGCAGCTGCCTAGGTTGCCTAGGCGGAAGAACGGCACTGTTCCTAAATGAGTTTAAAATATTATAAATAATAATTATAATAATTCCTAATACTCGAATAAATATAGACGAACTACCTATACAAATTTAAAATAAAAATAATTTTAGTAAAATTTCGTATAGTGGGCAGGTCTCGTCTCAAGTATCAAACTATCAAAACGTGTATTGTATACTTATTAGTTATTACTTACTGATACGACTGCAAGCTGTTAATAATTTTTAAATTATATATATGTACCTAAAAATGATGGGCAGCTGCTTGGCACGTGCCAGATGTACTCTAATGCAGCTGAGATGTCCTGAAATCGAAAACAACTGCTCGCTTAGATAAAGTTAAACACACCTGCATGACAACATACTACAGTCGTGTCTATTATTATTTATTATTATTAGTTATAGTAGGAAAGTCTATATATTATATTATATGAGAACATGGTTATGGTATCTACTATCTATATAATTAATAATTATATTTCGATCCGTAGATAAATTTCACAAATAATTACAATTAATAATAATATAAATTATTACAGGAACATTTTACATAACATATAAGATATAACGTTATTCAAATTCAAAAACGTACAGACAAATATTTTGAAAATAAATTATTATATACAAATCAAATCAAATACAAATAATCTATTGAGCTAGACTTCGTAAAGTATATAATCCACAATTTTACTAATTGTTACACATATAAATATATAATTTCTAGAAAATAGTGACGATGATTGTATTGTAAGAGCATATGAATTTTATTCAGTTTTCAGTATGGTTCAATCGTTTGGAATATCTGACGCGTAAGTCTTCGATGAACTCGTTTTTAAGTATCTTCAAACATCTATATGTTTAAATGGACAAGTAATTAATTTTATTGGATAATTGTTTTCTCCTAAATACACCATAAAAGTGCAGAGACATACTGACGAAAAACTCTAACCTTCTGTATTGAGAAGATCCTCGAAATTTCGCAATATCAAAACTAGGTGCGTGTGGCATATGAATTATAAATGCATTCGGAAGTACGATAAATGTATACCCTCGAGCCTCGAGTTCCATGATATGCGACACTTTGTTCCAACCGAAACCGACAAATCTGGTATCATATTTTGGCACATTACTACGTACTACTACGTATGGCTCGTAATCTGGTTCCCATGATACCTAAAATAAACATTTTAAATTTGTATATATTATGATATACCACATACCTAATGAAAAATGTATGAACTAATCATTTATAATTTTAATAAATTTTAACTTGTGTGTAATATTTTAATATTATCATATAAATTTTATTCGTAGACATTTATCGTAATAACAGTATTTTTTTAAGAATTCAAATATTATATTTTTAGAAAATGCTTAAAAAATGTGTATGCATTATGTTACATAAATACAATATTTACTTAAAAATATCGATAAATAAAAACTAATTTATCTAGTGTAGTGTATTAAATATAATTTGTATTTTTACTTTGTATGGGACAGTTGATCCTTTCCATTTGGCGTAATTTGTAGCAGCATGTCCCTTTGGCCAAACATGATATCTAAAAGAAAACAAGGCACCATCGTCTAACATTCGTAATATATCAGCTTTTGTCTGCGGAAATGCAGTTCTGTATCTTTGAGTTTCAAAGGCAGGCACTACCAATGCCTAAAAATATTGTAATTTTAATAAATTATTACAAGTTATTATAATCTACCAATAATTACTACTTACAATGCTTTAAAATTATATATTACCTTATCAGAAGACTTGATGTTCATTATAAAAATATATTTTTTTAAATAAGAATATAAGCCGCTCATTGGCAAAAAATCGATATCAGATAAGAACACATATGGTGTAACAACATTTTCCAAAGCTACATTACGTAATAGATTTATTGGGTAAAAATCCTATATAAATAAAACAATTAATAAAATATTATATTAATTTTTATTTTTATTTATTATATAAAAATAGTTAAGTAATATAGGTATTTATTTTTGTTAATATTTTATTTTACCCCTTCTTTATAAACAATATGATAACCAATATTTTTACGATTCTTAAGTATGTCGGAATTTTGAGCGTAACTTAAAAACTGTTGAGCTTCTGCATCAGACATATAAAGACTCAAACTTATTGGACCTGTAAAATTATATGAATTATGATAATTTACATATGTACATTTTCCCTTTTGTTTTATAATATATTAAAAATTATAAATATTACCATCCCAGTATTCGCATAACATTTCAACCATTTGGAGTCTGTCCATAGATAACTGAGCAACCAGCGTGATATCACATTCGTCTGGAGATGTTTGGTAATCAAACTCCAAAAAATATAAATGAGTCCTTAAACTAGTCATACCAGCTCTTCTAAATTCATAGCATAGATCATCTTCACTGATCTAAACAATAATTATTAATAATTAATAAACTTATCTATACCTAGATTATAAAAATAGGAATTAGAGCCTAGAGGGAACTAGGGAAGCGTCAGGTAATTTGTGTAATAAAATGCCAATAAAATTGAAATGTAGGTAGGTTGTAGGTATTGTAAAGCAGTAGTGAGACCAACAATGTTGTATGGTTTGGAGTGTTGGTTAGTGAACAAAAAAATCAAACAGAATATAAAGTATAGTAAAAATGAAAATACTAAGAGGGAGCGTGGATAAAAAATGCATATATGATATATCGTATAAGAAAAAGTGTGGGAGTTTCATAAATTGTGGGGAAAATTAGAGAGAATGGGTTCAGGGTTGAGATGGTTTGGGCATGTTATGAAGAGAGATGTTTTAGAGACAGTCAGAGTTGTTATGAAAATTAGTATGTATGAGTATGAGTAGTACTCTACTGAGTAGATAAATGGGATAGAGTGTGATTTGAAGATAGTATCATTAACGGAAATTGTAAAAAATATCAAGAGGGCTTAATTATTTTAATCGCTATTATTATAAGGAACTTTAGCTAAAAAAAAAAAATTTGGGGGATCTAAGTCCCTGTAAGCCTCACCATGAGGCCATGACTGGTATGAATATTAGAGATATAAATGATCAAAATATATGGAAGTATAAGTCTACTAGACTAGGATAGTTACTCTATAATAAATCGAGATAAAGTGAAAAAGAAAGAGATAGAAGTTATCTATTGAAAATTCTATAATATTTTTATTAACATTATATTTTGCAGAAATTTTAATAATAATAATTAAATAGAGAGGATTGTGGCCTGTGCAGTTGAACTAGTGTATTGAAAATTTCATTAAAAAAAATTGTTAAAATAATTATTTACAACATTACTATTATTTCATTGAAGAAATTATTAATACAATATCATATTCAGTTGTTAATACTTTAATAGTGTATCAATTAGTGGCGGTTTTCCCGGGGAGGCAAGGGAGGCACCGCAAATGGGAAATAGAATAAAAATTATTAATATTAGCATTGATTATAAATACTAGTATAATAATCAATGATATTAGGTACAAGATATAAATTTAATAATAAAAATTATATTTCAAATTTATTATTTTTTATATCATTGAATTTTCAAATTGTAAAAAATTTTACTACAAATATGAACGTCATGTAAAAAAAAATTATATTTTAAATTAACGCATGACAAAATAGATTTATAGATTTTATCATGAATTAACGATTCTCCGTAGCGACACAGCCCGTATTCATTGCAAATTTGCAAACACGCAGCGCCGAACTAGCGGCTAGCGCTTACAAATCACGTGGCGGATGCAACGATTTCATAGCGTTTTCGATTTGATGCACTTTTTGCACCGAGTGCGCACTGAGTGTGCACTGATTGCAAAAATATATTCGATTTAACTAAAACTCGGTGAACTGGTGTAGTGATTTATATTCGATTTGATTTCACTGACAACACTCTGAGCACTCAGTGCTGCACTGGCTGCACTCCCGATTTTGTGAGTGCAATTATTATTATAAACAGTATAAACCATTTTTCTCCATGAGGGGAATACAATATTTTAAATAATAAAAATATAGTATCGTAATTATTTTTGTCATGTCTCATGTTATAGGTATATTATAATTTATATTTATGTAATATAAAATATTTTTATATTATTATTAATGTCTTATGACTTTAATGATATAATTATTTAATATTTAAAATTTATTTGTGTTATTTATTTATTATACCATAAAAAGTAACTTATTAATTATGAATACCTAATATACAATTGCTCACATTAGTGACTTTTGTCATCTTCATCATCTTCTGATTCCTCTGATGATGAACAATTGTTTAATATTATTAGTAATGATCATATAAAACCTAAAGTTCAGAATTTTGTAGAAATGGTTGTACATGGTTTTACCTTTTACAGATGAGGAAGTATGAAAAAAAATATTACGTTATTTCTTAAAATATTTTAACACTTATAATTTAATGAATCACATTGTTTCTTTTTAGTTTATGAGAAACTTCAGACTCTCCTGACTCTCCTGATTCTGTATAGAATAATAACAGATTTTCAGTGCATTTTTTAAGAAATTTTTACTAGGCGACAAAAAATGTTTTCTCAAAATAGATAGTCAATTATAGTATGTAATAATTTAATTTTCACGCCCATAATTATTAAAAAGAAATAGAAGGTAGGTAGATAAAAGTTATAAAAGAGTCATTATTTATTATATTAAATTATATAGTCTAATATTTTTATAATATGATTACTTGTTTATTCTATAAATTGAAAAAATCAAAGGAAGGGATACCGGTTCAAAGAGGATAGTGTTGGATTTTGATTATAATTTGAATACAATGATAAATCAATTACATTCGTGAAAATGATTTTGATCGAAGTTCGTCAGATATTATATTATGTAGTATGTACCGATTAAAATTTGTACATTTATCAGTCTCTACGTTCAATATAAATAATGTATCATAAAACCCCTAAATGAGTCACCTAAATACCCAAATCTGACAGTACTTCGCTCAGAATCGTTTTTCGAATATAATGATTTATCATTGCATTCAAATTGTAATCAAAATTCAACGCTATCCTCTTTACACCTGTATCGTATTCCCTTCCCTTGCTTTTTTATAAATACGGGGTTTTCGTCATTTATTCGTCGTTTTTTTAATCGTTTAGTCAATTTTGAGAAATTCTAAAAATGACCTAAATAAACCAAGCCCGTATCCAGGGGGGTTAGGGGTTAATTAAGCTTTATATTTATAATATAACAAAGACTAACTACAAAATTTATGTATAAATTGTATTTATACTTTTCCCAATTTCCCACACCCCCCCAAACCCCCCCCCGAAAATTGATCCTGAATACGTGCTTGAAATAAACTACATCCACTTTCCAATCGGAAACATATGTTGTTCGTGAAAATCGGAACATTATTTCGGGTAGTAAAAGTGTGTTCAGACATAAAAAAAAAAGACATACATCATTGTAAAATCAATACATTCTTTGCTTCGTTCAGAATCTAAAAGACAAATTTTTTTTAAAATTTTAATAAAGCATACTGATATAAATCTTAACGTGTTTCCAAAATATTAGAAAAATTTCAAGTCACAATTATTTTTATGGGTGTTCTAAGTTGAAATTTTAGTAGAATCGATATTTCAAGGATTTATATGGATTCTTTTTTTATTATATTAAATATTTTACAATAATGTTAGATAAAATTGATAAAAAATTTTAAAATATTTTGAAAATTTTATTGAAGTATACTGATATATTGGTTAACGTATCTTCGCTCTGAATCTAAAATATTACCAAATTATATTTAGACTTAAAAATAGTATATACTATTTTTCAAAAATTTGTTTATGAATGAACTATTTTTATACTTTTTTTCGATCTGGAAGATTTTAACGTCGTTCCTTTTTACATAAAATAAAAATTCTTCTTTAATAAATTATGTGTCGCCCAGTCTTTAAAAAGACAGTCAACTAGGTGACAAAATATCTTCACTGGGCGACATTTGTGTCGCCTAGTTTACTAGCTTAAAAAATGCACTGCAGATTTTAATAATAGTCATTTTTATCCTAAATATGCAGCAGGAAAACGAACTGTATCAATTTTAGTATTTTGTCATGGTAATTGGTAGTCAACACAGATATATATAATAAACTAGATTGCTAACTAGTGATAATACGTGACGCCAGAAAATCGTCTTATTTCTGTGGGTTCACAGAACCCGGGAACACTCCGGGTCCACAGTTTTCAGGTACACATTCTTTTTTTTTTCAATCTAAGTACTTTTCCATTCTCATCAATCTATACATTATAAAAATACATTATTTTAATTTTAGATGAAAATCATAAAATCTTATAATTCTTATTTTATAAAATTTCAAAATTCCCAACTTAACTTTCCTCTTTTTATGTTTAATTTTTTTTTTAACCTAACCTGTTATAAACAATCGCAAAACAGATGTTTTTGCCCCAAGTTATACCGATGCCCCATGGTATGCCTGTTTGACGGTATATTGATAATTGATAAGACACCATAACCCACAACTAAAATGGCGGTAAAACTGGCGTCAGTGGTTAACGTTGAAAAACGTACAAGTTAGCAATCTAGTTTATTATCTATATCTGTGGTAGTCAATGAAATATTAAAATTAGCGCCAATATATTATCAAAATAGTAACTATTATCTATTATCAAGTGATTTTAACAAATACAATTTTGGTTTTTATGATAACACTAATTGCGTATTCGGTTTATAAAAATTGTAGCGGAGTTTGTTCTATACATGACAAAATAATGGTTCAAAACTGGTGGATTGGTATTCACTCGTTTAGTGCAAAAATAATTTTCAAATCGAAAACGCTATCAGTCGCGCCCGTAGCAATATCACAGATAACCTAAAGTTTTATCATACTTATCAATAATATTATTATCATCGTCAATCCGTGAATCGTTTTACAAAAATTGTAAAATATAAACTTGTGATTTGGGAATTATTAGTGTTTGTCTAGTACAATATATATTTTTAACATTATTAACATTAAGATTAATAGTTATTAAAGGTAAGATTATAAATAATTAATTAATTATTATAATGAATCCGGGTTATGATCCAATTGTATCATTATTAGAAATTCCATATAGTCAGTGGAGTAGATTCGATAAAACGGATTTACTTAAGTACGGCAAACCTACTCCGTTTTTAACTTGTTTAACTAAATATAAAAAGGGTGATCAAGTGTTTAGTAGATCATTTAATATATCGTGGTATAAACAACATTCTTGGCTCTGTGGCAGTTATTATTTACAAAAATTATTTTGTTGGCCTTGCTTAATATTAGGACATACCAAATCTGTTTGGACTTCTGAAGGGTATTGTGATTTAAAAAATTTATCTCGAAGTGTACAAAGACACGAGTCGTCAAAAGATCATATTCATAATCATTTGAATTTAAAAAACTTGGAAAAAGATGCTAATACTATTGTTGATGCTATTAGTACACATGGGCAATTATTTAAAAAACAATATAATGAAAATGTAAGACTAAACCGTTTATTTATGGAGCACTTAATTGATTTGGTTTTGTTTTTGGGTAAACAAGAATTAGCATTCGACGAGAGTATTAATTCTTTAAATAAAGGAAATTTTAAAGAGCTATTTGATATGCATTTTAGTAGGTGTTCATTAGAAATAAAAACCCATTACAAAAATATTCAAAATACATTTTCTGGTATATCAAAAATCATTCAAAACGATTTAATTGCATGTATTTCTGAATATTTATTGACTCATATTAAACAAGAAATTCAACAGTGTTCCTTTTATTCGGTTGAAATAGATGTAGATGACACTACTGATATCACACAAAAAACACAGTGCTCTATTATATTAAGATATGTTAATACAAAATCAGAATTGGTTGAAAGATTCTTAGGTTTCCATGACGTTAGTGAAGATCATACTGCCCAAGGATTATTTAACTTGTTAAATTCAGTTTTATATGAATTTAATATTGAACAAAAGTTAGTAGGCCAATGTTATGATGGCGCAAGTGTGATGGCTGGCCATTTGACTGAGTTACAATCTAGAGTAAAAACTATTGCACCCAATGCAATATTTACTCATTGTGTAGCACATCGATTGAACTTAGTACTGCAAAATGGCTGTAGTATGAATTCAAAATGTCGTATATTTTTTGCTAATCTAATTGGCATATCTACATATTTCCATAATTCAACCTCACGCACTAATGTAGCCAATAATATTATAGGAAAACGAATTCCACAATTTGATCAAACAAGATGGTCGTCACGTTCTAAAATTTTGAATTTATTAGTCAATGAGTGGTCTAATTTTATTACTGTTTTTGATACTATTAGTAATGATCCAAAAGCATCAGCTGAATCAATTTGTAGTGCTATAAGGCATTCCAAAAATTTAAAGTCTTTTGAGTTTACTTTTATAGCTCACATTTTTAATGATATATTTTTAATTACGAATCATTTGTTTTTAACCTTGAAACATAAATCATTCGACATAGAATATTGTATTAGAAAAATAAAAACAACATATGAACTTATAAACCAAAAAAGAAATGAGGAAGATTTTTTAAATTTCTTTTATAAAGCAGTTTCTATAACAGAATATCCCACAACAAGATCTAATTCAATTACTAAATTAAATTTTAAAAGTTTATTTTATGAAATTATTGACAATATCATAATGCAATTAAAATCTAGATTTAGTGATACAGATAAATTATTATTTTTACAGTTAGGTGATGTTAGTAAATTTAAAGAATATTCTAGTAAATTTCCTGAAAGTGCTTTAAATAGTCTTAAAAATACATTTCATAATATTTTTCATGACATTAATAAATTAAAAACAGAACTAGAGGTATTTTTCAATGATGTAACATATCACAATCTCAAACATGTATATGACATGATTAAAATTTTTGAAATAGATGGATTAAAAGATGTTATGCCTGAAGTTTATAAATTATTCTGTTTAATTTTAACTATTCCTTCAACAAGCGTTTCAGTTGAAAGAAGTTTTTCTTGTCTTAAAAGACTTAAAACATATCTACGAAACACTACTGGCCAACAACGTTTTAGCTCTTTATCGACAATATCTATTGAAAAGTTGTTAATTCAGCAACTTCAAGAAACTGAACCATTTTATGATGACATTATAAATATATATGCTAATCAGAAAGATAGAGTAATTGAACTAATATATAAAACATGATATTCCTTTAATGTTAAACAATATTATTAACAATATTTAACTATATATTATTATGTATAACTAACTACCTATGCATAAATATAACATTATTATACCTATATCTCAAACTCACAAGTTTTAAATGTTAACAATAAGTCATAAATATACATAATGGAATATATCCATCATGCATACAACCACGGATTCACAAAGATTATTATTATTATTTTTTTACAATATTTATATTTATTTACCTATTATGTATTTATTTAATATATTTATGAAATTATCTTACTTCTGGAACATCTTGAATACTAGATGAATAATTACAACCAAAAAGTTCTCTTTGTAGCAGATTTCCATCGTACTCCAGAAATGTTAAATACAAATTTCGAAAGAATTCCACGTGTTTATTTTTTACTTTAAGTTTTTTGGGTGAATTCCAATGAATAATCTGAAATGAAACAAAATTCTATAGTAAATTATAGCCTATAGGGTACTTACTTAAATAAAAATAGGTGTTAATCGTAACTTTAAAATTTCGGATATATGAAAAAGATGTAAATAAGTCCAATAGCGCCGTTATGGGGAGACAAGGAGGAACATGTTCTCCTTGGAAAATTTCCAAAATTTTGAAAAATTGTTTACTGTGACAGATTTTATTTATTTACTTAGGTAGAATTTTAAAATACAGTATATGAAAATCTACAATTTGTTTATGAAAAATAAATTAATTTACTTTGGCAAATCAGGTTATCAGTTGTAAATAAAAATGTGGTTTGTTGTTTCTATCCTATCTCCTGAATCCTATGGATAACTATTAACTATAATTATTTAATTCTTAAAAGGAGGGTCCATAAAATTGCAATTACAAAATATGTGACTGTACACTTGTACTTCAATTTACTTATAGATTTATATAATAATTATATTTAATATAATGTAGTACTTTGAAATTTGAAAATGTTTGTATGTACAATTGAGTATGCAAACTTATATAAAAAATAATTGTTATTAAATTGAAGAAATAAATTCGATTCATTGGGGAGTCCAGACTCTTGACCCCCCCCCTCCTGGTTGCGCCACTACCTACAATATTTATAGTTTTATCTTTACTATTTAGTTAGTTATCTAATTATTATTTTATTATAGATTATAATCTAAGTCCATGTATATATGTTTAGAATGAAAAGTCATAAATCACAACATAGGCGTGCGCAGATTCAAAATTCTGAGGTATATAATGTAACAAAAAATAAATTTAACCATAAATTTTGTCCATAATTTTTTCATTTATTTTATAGTTAATTTTAACTTTTAAGTAGTATAGTAGTATAGTATTTTAAGTATTATAATCGTATTAGTTGTTATTTAAATAATATTTCATTGTATAAATATTTTACAAATCTAATGTAATTTATTATAATATTAGGTATGAAAATTTAATTTATTGATGCTAAATTTTAATAATTAGCAGCCCTAGAAAAGATTCAGTTAGCAGTATAAGCTGCATCTGCTGCCCCGTGCGTACGCCTATGAATCATAAATACAAAGACAAACCTTTAACTCGATAACTTCGGCGTAACATAGTTCACTCCTAGTGTTGTCACTGAGTTGTACATTCCATTGGCACGGCATGGGGTACAAGAGTTCCGGACGTTCTTTAATAATCGTGTTGAAAATATCTTGATCGGCTAGACTAGTCCAATAATGTGTCACTAGAGTTTTTACTGCCACCGATCTCCATAATCCGTTCCAGCCAATTAAACGTAATTTTCGTAAATCCATCAATATTACGCCCGTGTTGTAACTAAGTACATATTATATAATATTGTGGTAGGTATAATCGGTATAAATAATGTGCATGCATGCGTACTATTTCTATATATATACTTTATATAATATATAGACTATAAATACATTATACAGGTTACTATGTTCGATTATTGATGTATGATGTATTGTTATAATTTATAAAAGTTTAGTTTTATTTATTTGCATTTAATTTTAATACTTTAATAATAATAATGTGTTATATAGCTTACCCTCGACCGAGCGCAGGCCAAGGTTTATGTTTTTTCCACAATTTTCCGAGATACCAATCACTCTGGTTTTCAACCAATCCTAAGGCCTGTATTATAGAAATTATAATAAATATGTATTATTTAAACAATTTTGGGAAGTAAAATGCGATATATTTACTAAGTACTTATAAGTATATAGGTATTCAAAACTTAAATCAAATTAAATTTCATATTAATTAAATTTTTAATGTTTATATTTTATACGTATTTAATAGGCAAAGGTTATATCTTATAATATACAGGTTAATAATTATAATAATAATACGTGGAAATTACTTGTGATTTTTTAAAGTTTTTCAACATAACCCATAGTTGGGCAATATCTGTCGCAAAAGTAATGTCTGTGTCTAAAACCAGAACCTGTTTTAATGCTTCCGGAAATACTTGCGTTAAACATAGTTTCATCAAACCATAAACTCCAGAATAATGTTTATTGTTTATCCAAGAAACATCAATTATTATTTTTTCGGCTGGATAAAATTCAATTTCCACTGAAATAGTATTTTTATTTTTATTAAAGTGAATAATTATAATATGAGCTGGTTCTTATTTTATGATACAAACTTACATTGAGGTATTTTCCAAGTATCAAACAAAGTTTTCAAAATTTTTTTAGATATTACGTCAACAACGAAATGAAATCTCAGTGGATTTTTTCGATAAAACAATATAGATTTTATTAGTGTTATTACCGATCGCGTGGAATTATAACCAGCACACACAATTCCCACTTCGATTACTTCGCACTTGTCCATTGTATCTGTAGTAGTCTGGAAATATTTTTAATTGAATTTATGTCGATTAAAATATAATTATATTTCTAAGTTCAAATTAAGTAGTATATAGCATACTTTTTGAAGAATGCAGGGAGCAGGAGTCTCCGGTATAATTCGTGGTGAATCAGTTGGAGAAACGGGAAACAGCGATGTTTTCATTGCAGCCAATAGATGATTTTGTGTCATACTTAGTTGTCTTCTTAAAAGTCTTAGCTCTTTTTCCATTGCTTCTGACGTTGATTCATGTTCCCTGACTTTAATAACTTCGAAATTACTTGCACGTTCAACATACGCCAAAGAAACTGGAAAATTTATGTTCCAATTTGATATCAATTATAATTTATTTCGAATTTTATATTAAAATATTATACCAGGTTGATTTAATATTGCATAATATATAATAAATGATGCGAATAACGATCCCAGTAAAAAGCTAGTCAACCAGTGTCTAACCATGGTGGTACCAAAAACACACAAGCCATTGCGTCCCCTTCTTCGAGCTATTGCGACAGCCACAGTAAATAGTTGTTAAACTATTATGTTCAAGGTATGTATCTGCGAATATTTAATTAACTGAAATATATTATAATGTTTATTATATATAATATTAAATAACTAATTGAAATGAGTGAATTGATTCGTTTATTTTTTAATTATATGAATATTTACAGTATCTACAGTCTATATAATATAATTAGCAATGTATATCATATATAGATAATCTCATGTGACAAATAATTTAATAAATATAGGTATTTATAGATAAAAAATATAAAATTGTAAATACTTTATATGAAATAAAATCGTTGTAAATGTTATGAGTTATGACCTTGGTCTTCTAAATTCGGTTTCAATATATTTGCATGTTTTGAGTTAGTTTCAAACGGTACCCGCCGTTTTTCCCGAATCAAAATTCCCGAATGAATTTTTTCCGATTAGTATTTTATCCGAAAATCTGAAAACCCGAAACCTATTATTCCGAACGACTTTTTCCCGACGGTTATTGTTCCCGAAATAAATTTTTTTTTAAATTTAAAAATTGTATTATAACTATGAGCTATAGGGACTAGGTATGTATTTTTTATACATTATATTTTATACCTTTAACTAAAATACAGCTATTGCTATACATTCTTTCCGTGCGATAAACGGACACATCATGTAAAATCGCATGGTTGCCATTATCGGACTTCGGATATTTATTATGTTATTATACATTTTATTAAATTATTTTTATTTTTTATATGTATTATAATTCATTGATTTATATATTTAATGATAACGCTATAGCATTTTATTATGTTATTATACATTTTATTAAATTATTTTTATTTTTTATATTTATTATAATTTATTGATTTTAAAATCGATTCGGGTAAAAGGTGTTCGGTAAAAAAGGTTTCGGGTCTACGGACTTTCGGAAAATGTATCATTCGGGAAAAAGTTCATTCGGTAATTTCGATTCGGAAAAAAAGATTTCGGGTTTTCGGATTTTCGGATAAAACAACAATCGGGAAAAATTCATTCGGGAAAAATAACTGTAACCGTTTCAAACACGATTAAAGAATAAATATATCTAATGTATATTTTATTTAAATATTATCGTATACTCCGATACTCGTAAAAGTGTAACAGTAATCTTTGATATAATGTGATTCTTAAATTGTAAGTATAAATATATAGTTGAGTTTAAGTATAATAAAATATTAAAAACAAATAAATAAATCTATTAACTATATAATATATATAGGTATATAATATAACAATAACAAAACGTCAATACAATATAAATATTTAATGTATTAATGACTATAATGTAGTTGTTTATTTCATTATGATTTATTAGTAAATATCTACCTAATAATAAATAAAACGCTAATAAATATATAAAATAGTAAATCGTCATGTATCAATTTATTATTATCAAGAATAAAAATTAACAAAAAAAAAATATAGGTATGTCGCATGTGTATCAGAAATAATAATTATTAATATTATTGTTGGTATATAAATTTTAAATATTTTAAGTTAATAATATATTGTATACCTATAGCTATAGACTATAGAGTATAAGTAGATACTATTTGAAAGTCTTATTTGGTGTTTTAGTTCTATTCTGACTTTTAAGCAACTAAAAATATATCGAATAATAATTAATGTAACTATGACATTATGACCAGTGGCGTAAATAAGGGGGTTCAGAGGGTACGGTTGTACCCAGGCCCAAACGTTTTAGGGGCTCCAAAATTTTTTTAAAAATTTTTTTTAACTTTATATTATATTTTTATATTTATATATATATATTTTTAATATGTATATTATAAATTTTGTTGAATAAAAATCGTATCGTTTTAACGTCGTTATAGCGGCAAAACAGTTAAATTTATAATTTGTTTGCCTAATTTATGGTTTTTATATTTTTATCTTAACATTAATATTATTGTACAGTGGAAGGGGCCTGTAATTATTTATGTACCCGCCACTCGGGCCCAAATTTTGAAGTTACGCTACTGAGTATGACTATATACAGTGTTGGGTAGTAAAGTAACGAAAGTAACTCGTTACTGTAACGGCGTTACTTTTTTTGTAACGAATCAAGTAATTTTATTACATTGATTTTCGTGTAACGAAAAAGTAATTAGAATTACTTTTCAATAGTAATTTTACACAAATTACTCGTTATTTATATTTTATAATTATCAGAATAATATTGTAATACTTCCAAAAAATAATATTTTATTAGGTACCCGGGTAATATTAAAAGGGAAAAATCTATAAAATAAATTTCTTAAAGGTATAAGGTATTGATGTTATTTATAAACTATTTATATGTGACAATAAATTATGACAATGACAGTGTTTAGTATGCCCCTTTAACGAGTAACAACGTCAATTGACGTTTTTCTCTAACTTATCTCTGAGAGTACCGACGTCAATTGACGTTTTCTTGTGATATCCATGGTATCCATCCTTTAATGAATTTTCACGTATAGAAAAAAGGACGTCAATTGACGTCTTCACTAAATATTAACAAATATGTAGCATGTCAAATGACGTCTTTACTTCAAGAATAAAAAGTAAATTTCAAATAATACTTCACTCTCACAGCGTAAATAACAAAAATTAATTCACTCGTTAAAGGGTTAATATTTATTAACTCGTAGTATTCTAGTATATGAGTTTTAAATATAACATCTAACATCTGATATAGCGATACAATTATAGATTTATATTTATTACTGCCTACATATTGTTATAGTATTCGATTGATATTGTAAATACATCAGTTTATATTTTATATTACAAATTTGAAATTATGAAGATTATTTTTATAAATTCAATAGATTTTCTACAATATATTGAGATATTAATTCAATATAAAGTATAGAATGTATGTGTGCGTGTAAATACGTGTTATTTATTTATAATGATTTGTAAACAATACATATTGCACTTTGCACAAATAATTTTTCTTTTTTTTTTGTAACTAAAAAGTAATCAAGTTACTTTTTTCAGTGAAAAGTAAAGTAACTGAATTACATATTTACTTAAGTAACTAAAGAAGTAATTTAATTACATTTTTTTATAAGTAACTAGTAAAGTAATTCCATTACTTTTCAAAAGTAATTTACCCAAGACTGACTATATACAATATTAAATATTATGATCATGACTAATCAAAACTTTGATGTACACGTATGCCGTATATAATATTATAAATGATTATATATTAATACAAGTACTCAATGGGTGAATCATAATATATTTTCAACGTTGTAATGTTGTACCTATAATTCATATTTCACAAATAATATACCTACATTCTACATAATACATTTATTAATAAATTAATTTAATTATAATTATAAATATAAATAATTTACGGATTACGATTCATTTATTGATTCTGATCTTAAAGAAATGGTTATTAAATTAAATGATGATACAATTTGTAATTAAATGATTTATTAATTTATAATAAAAAAAGGGTTTTAGATATATAAAAAAATGTAAATAATAATAATAATAATTGTGGTAACACTGATTCATATATAATGTATAAAACCCGCTAAGATATAAGACATAACTACATAAGTATGACTATGGCTATAAGACATGAGTATTGAGTATAAAATATGAATATCATTGTCACTAACCAATAATTATAATTTATATTGTAAACTATATATTAATACATTTTATAAGTTTATAATACCTAATTAATTATAACTAATAACTGTTTTATATATTAGAATTTACATTAAATTATATTTTCGCGAATTGTTATATGTAAAATGTAATAATAGATTATGGTTATGGATCTTAGATAGTTAGATCTATATTTAATATAAATGTTATTGACTGTTATAAGTATACACTATACACGAGCATTGAAGAATTTTGTACTTATGGGAAAATATTATGTTAAAATTAAAAAAATATATTGTATGATTTTTAATTTCGGAAATATATACTCGTATTAACTTATATAGATTAATTATATTTAGGTAATATTTAATATGTATAAATAGAATGATGAAAAGTTGTGCAAATATTATTATATTAACAATACTTTAATGTTTAATATCATTTTTGAAAAAATCAATATTATACTTACAGTTTAAATAATACGTCTTGTTCGCGAATTACTGTGTCATATAATCGAAACATTTATCTAAAAAGTATCTACATTATATACTATAACCTACATTATATTATATTTAAATAAATAAATCAATAACATACACCACACCGCAGATGCATATTTGTTAATCAGTTTATTTTACGAATTCGAATGAACAATACAAACATTGGAATAAAGAATAAACGTTTATTCAAATCGAGGCCTTGATCCGACACTGAATGAGTGCAGGAAATGCCGCTGGACCGCAGGAAATGCAAGGGGAACGTAACGCGGTATCTATGTACATTGAATACGGTCGTACGGGGCCGTGTGGGGTACACACACCTGTTCGTAAAATCAATAATTAATAGGGAACAAAACCAATGTTGGGAAACTTTTTTGCTGGAATTTCATCGTTTCAACCGTAACTCGACTGGTAAACTGCAATCGATAGAAAATTAACTAGCGCGGATGTGATTTTTTTAAAAAAAATCGCACAGCATTCAACGCCGCCCACGGTTTCTATAATAATATTATAGACGGAGAAGAAAGAACTTACGGGATAACGGGTTGACGGCGCTGGTCAATATTTTTTCAATGACCGACTAGTGCTGCTATCTAGTATGTTTATGATAGTATACCAGAAATCAATATGTAAATTTAAAATGTTACGCTTAGCGGTTAGAAATAAATAAATATTATATTAATCGTGCAGAGGTAGACGTTTAGTCTCAGTCACAGATATAAATATATAATGTATTATAATAATATTTAGTCTGCAGTTCACAGTTTATAATTTTAGATGGGTTCACAGTTGTGCCTACTTAGGTATAAATATAATATAATTATTATTTGTTGTTAAAATACAATTTTTATATTAATATAATAATGTATATATGTATATGTTTTTATCAATATAATATATAATTAATAAATTAATAATTATATAATACCTAATACTTAATAACACAGATCTCTACATCGTACATAATACCATTGATGTATTTACCTATGTAATTATATGATTGTATATTGTATATTGTAGATTGTATATAATGTATATTGTATGGTAATACTCGTACATATTATTGTAATTGATAAATATTAATTTTATATTATTTAGTTAATACATGTTAATAATATGTTATGAAGAATGAATAGATTATTATAATATAACTATATAAGATGTAACATGTCGGGTTTCAACTTTAAATCAATTGAATGTATATTGCAAGTTAAATTTAGAAATTAATTTTTTTTTTTATTAAATATATGATAAAGCAGTAAAAATGTATAAATATTACAGAAATTAAAAAATTAGGAAATAGAAATTCTTATTTTATTTATTATTGTCTTAATGTTTTGAATATTTAAATTAAAAGTTTAAAGTTGTGAACATATATTTCATTAGTAGTGCCTATCATTAAACTGAATGTTATCATTTAAAAATTAAACTATTTTATTAAATGTAAAAGAAATATTATTAAATAAATAATAATTATTATTATAGTAAGTAATAGTATTGATTTTGTAATATTTGTCTATCCTATAATCAATATTCAATAGGTATATAATCACAGAATATAACAATCAGAATGGACACTGATAAGAATTTACACAGGCAGCCATAGACCAGACCTATAAACTAGTAAACTATAGTTTATAATGTTTATATGTCTATGCAGGCAGCATAGGATTGGAGAAAAATCACGAATGGATCGTTGCAGGACTTATTCCCGAAATCCCGACGTTCCAAGGTCCTAATACGCATGCGCGTAAAATTATTATATTCTTATTTTTATTTCTTATCACATTACTTTAATTGATAAAAATAAATTGTAGAAATAAATGAGCTCAGGTTATAGAAATATAGAATTATTAATACAATAGTAATAATAGTTACTATATTTTATCAGAATACAAGTATATTATTTTATATTTAATTAAATTGTTTTATATTCAGTACCTAATAAATTTGTAGGTACATTTGTAATATTAATTAATTAATATATATGTGAATTATGTGTGTGTATATATATATATATATATATATATAATTTATATATACCTATATATATAAATTCTAATATATTAAAAGGAAAAAGTATTGATTAAAAAAATATAATTTTATTTTATAAAATCAGTTAATATAAATTAGTAATTATGAAAAGTAATACATATATATATATATTAAATGAGAATAAGAATCTTTTGATGGAACCGTTGAGTTATTTCTAACTCAATGTTGCATAAGGTACACCGTGTAGAGGTTTCTTCCTAGCACCCCAATATATTATCTATATGTCCTATAATCTACATGTTTATAAAAAGAGGTATGATAAAGCAAAATATACTGTCTAAAAATAAAATTTTTCTGTCAATAAATTAATTTAAAAAAAAATTGTAGTGTATGATAAAAATAAAAAATAAGGTTTCATCAATGTTATTTTTTAAAGATTCTCTAATGCATTTTATATATTTCATTATCAATGTTTGAAAAATACAGTTATCAGTAATGTGATATAACATAAGAAATATAAACAAGAATCAGCATAAGAATAAATTATACGCGCATGCGTATTAGGACCTTGGAACGTCGGGAATAGTTCCTGCAACAATCCATTCGTGAAAGATCAGTCGCCATTTTCTTGGATGCGATGTTATCATTGTTTATATTATGCTATCAATGATAAATTGCATATTTTGTGGTAATATTCTGCTAAGACCTTTTCCAGTTGTGAACCCATACTTGTCTAGTTTACTACATTTATAACATCAAATCCGAGAACATGGCGACTGATTTTGAAATAAAGACGAAGTGTCCGGTGGACACGACTGTTTGTCATACTGACAAACACTATCATACACGAGATATCAGGTCTGTCCCATTGATATGGTCTGTCCACGGTTTAACAACGAATCTGACAACAAAAATCGTATCGTGTATGGGACCCTTTAGAACTGTGTATATATTACAACGTCTTTGAAATAAAAACATGTGTTATTCTTTTTGTTTTTGTTTTTGTTATTTTTTTTTTATACTACGTCAAGTGAGAAAATCGTTAATTTGGGTCTCAAGTCTCAACTAAAAACTACTGATAATACATGTTAAATTGTTTAATTGTATAATTACCAATTATGTATTAAATTAAAATTATTTTTAATTTTATGTTGAATGTGAATTATTAGTTATTCTAATTACTGACGAGTGCAAATTTTTGTGTGATTGAATGATAAATTATTTGAAAATATAAAATCATCTTTGCTTGAATTAATTATACACTACACCACTATAATACTTGTACAGTTATAATATTGAGTATTGATGTATAATAATAAGTAAAGGTATGTTTTAACATTAAACATAATAGATGTATTAATAAATTAAATTGAATCTTTATTAAATCACCTCTCCAAGCATGTAATAATTAGTTGAATTTTTAATGCTAAAAATTTTATTACGATTTTATGAATCTTGTAGTATACTAGTATTGATAATATTAATATCGTATATTGTTAAATTGGTTGATTATAGTTTTTATATATTGTAACTCATAATGATTATATATGTATACATACATATATGCAATTTAAATAAAGTTTATTATAATAATTTATTAATTAAATGTAAATTTATTTGTTTCTATCTAGTATTTTTAGTTATAATTATTTATTAAAATGTTTTGTGTATTTTGAATTGTGATATAATACATTACATTTAATATATAACAAATTTGAATTATTAATTATATATTAATTTAGTTTTAAATATTTTGCGTATATAATAGATTGCAAAATAAGTAAATTACCTATTATTTATGTATTTGTATAGAAATACCTATGTCTAATTATCTTTTTATCTTTTTGGAATGTGTGAAATGTATGAATAAAATAAAATAATGAAAAATGCATTCATATTTAAGAAATAAAGAAACAATCTACTAAAAAAGAAATTTATTACATATCTATATATATAAACAATTTATGTAGGTTGGTCATATCCAAATTAGAAAACCTGTTTTGAATTTTTCATGATATCAAATACATGTTGGTAATGTATTTGTATTAATATTATATCTGTCTTTTATATTTCAATGTACTTTCTATGTACCTATTTTAGGCGAATATTAATTTTTTTACAATTTTATGGAGGTATTTGTAAGTTGTAATAATACAAAATAATAGTTACTTGAATTTCATTTTCATTTAACATAGGTATATCTAATTTTAATTATTTGAAACTATCATTTTTATACTTATTTTGGGATGATTATATTAATTATTAATTAATTTATTGCAAGTATTTTGATTAATAATCATTTTTTTTTAAACTTTTGAGGACTTATATTGCAAAAATGTATATTTAAAATTTAAATAATAAATTTGTAAATTTAATAAATTGTAAATAAACTAAAAGTAAATGGGTACTTTATTAATTTATAATTTTAAGGTGTCATAACATATTATATTCATTTGATAAATTTCATTTCATAAATTGTAAACATTTATGAGATTTTAATAAAGTATATAATTATTGAAGTTAGGTTAAATATTTAATTTTTTTTTTTTATATATAAATTAATATATTTAATATAATTATAAACATTTATTTATTACAGTACAATAAAGCAAATAGACAAATTAAAACTTTATATCTACTCTACGACTACTTTATGGAAAAATGACTGCTGAAGAAGATACATCATATACGAAGTTGCCTATTGAAGAACGTTGTGTACACAAAGTAATAATTATATACAAATTTATATTTCATTAAATCAGTTACTATAAATTAATTTATATTGAGGTGTTAGTATTTTTATTATGATTATAAATGCACATAAATCAAATTATTTCATCATCCTCTTTCTTACTAAATTAAGTAATTTCCTTATTTTTAAAAATACATACGCAATATAAATATATCTAAAATTTAAGCATTTGAGTTTTATATATCTTTATTTGGTAATTATAAACTGTGCCTAAGAAATTCATTTTCGTGTAAAAAGCGCCCAGATTGTAATCTAGGTAAAAAAAAGGTACATGTAAACTGTGCTCGGATACTTTTAAGTATTAAGCACACTATACCAATATTATGCAATAGTTGTTAGAATTTCAATAATGTTTCCTGGACTTAATTTAGGTTAATAAATTTCATATAACGTAAATATAAATATTTTGAATGAGTTTTATAAAAATAAATATGATATGCAATATATCACAACAAATCACCATGTACATATTTTTTAATTATTATATTTATTATTGCTACTAAATAAAAATGACAATTGTATAAATTTAAAAAAAATTGAAATTAATCTAATATTAAAAAACCAATTATATTTTTAACCATACCTTTAACGAAATAAATGTTATAGTCAGTCCTAAGTCTGTAAATGGGAAGAAAAATATCATTGGTTAAAAAAAATTATATTATTATTTTTTGTATTTTATATAATTTGAATATAAATATAAAAATCATAAGAAAACAAAATAATATTTGATTATACCATTTCATACTGTTCGATATATAAACAAGTGGTATACTGATTGTCGATAATCAGTGCTGCGGCTAACTTTATTGTAACAGTATGGGTAATAGGGAAGTTCATAACCGCGATTATTCCGCAGCGTGTGTGCGAGAGCTGTGCTTACCTAATATACCGTTTTGTTACCATTATTCTTTTGTGTGTTATTTAATTTGTATTCGGTTGTTACCATCACCGGCGATTACTGTGCACCATTACTATTCACCACTTACTACCATCATCAACATTTGTCAACACAATCACCACTACTTGCCATTTTTACACCGTCAGAATACGTGAACTACCACCATTACTACTTTCCGGTTATGTAATATATATTATTTGTGAATTATTTATATTATTTAGTTTATTTTCCCTAAGTTGGCCAACCCATTGTGTCCCTATTATATAGTAATAATACTAATATAGTAATTATTATTTTGTTTTTCTTAATCAATAGTAGGTCGTAATCTGGCATTCAATAGCACGGTTATGTATACACCTTTAGTATCCATAAAACATTATTCTCCTTATCCTAAATACAGTCCACAAATAATCTAATAGGCGTTCATAGATATAAGCCTGGGCACAATTTACATATACCTTTTTTTACCTGGGTTAGAACTCTGGTGCAGTTTACATATGCGATTTCATATACCTGCACAGTTTACATATTATTGCCTATTCTATTACATTAATATTTTACTTACATTAAATTTCATCATATTGTGAAATTTGCATTAAATAATTATTGTTAAATGATTTATAAGATTGTGATTTTTAATTATTTTAAAGTTATGGAAAGCCAGAATAAGTGGTTATGAAGAAGCTATTAAATTATTTGGGCAATTGGATGAAAAAGCTCCTGAATGGAATAAATTTACTGGAATAGTAAAGAAATTTGTTATTGACAGCAATGCAGTTGCACAAGAAAAAGGACTTGAAGCCGCATTGGTTTTTGTTGAAAACTCGTCTACTGCCGGACGGTTAGTTGACTATAGATTTTATTTAAAATTGCATTTTATTCTACATTAATTTAATTAAAACATTAGTACGGTGGGAGATGTTATGACTGGATTAATAACAAAATGTTATGGTGCACCAAAAACAAAAACAAAAGATATTGCTATACAAATTACATTAATGTATATTGAAATTGAGAAGCAAGATGTAGTTATAGAAGAATTAGTTAAAGGAATGGATCATAAATTTCCTAAAATTGTATCAACTTGCATTAAAGCTTCAACACAAGCAATAAAGTAAGCATAACATAAAAATGTAACTTAATTATTGAATTATACAAATATTGTAATGATATAAAATGTTATGTTTCATATATTTGTTGTATTTTTGTTATAGAGAATTTGGGTCAAAAGTTTTGAACATTAAACCATTATTAAAGAAGTTACAGTCATTACTTGAAGATAGAGATAAAAGTGTGAGGGATGAAGCAAAATTGTTGACGATAGAAATCTATTCTTGGATTGGACCTACACCAGTTAAAGCTAATTTAGCTAATTTAAAACCTTTACAAGTATGAATAAACAATTTAAATTTGGAATAATTATTTAAAATTTTTATTATTATAATTAGATACAAGAATTAGAAACAGAATTTGAAAAAATAAGTTGTAATAAACCACGACAAATACGTTACTTACGTTCCCAACAAGAACAAGCTGCAAAAATGGAAGAAGTTACAGCTTTAAATGGAGGTAAACTTAAATAGTTATAATTAGGGTTTGGAACTTAAACTGCACTAAAAAAGTAAAATTCTCATTTTAAATTTTTTTATCCTAATTTAAAAAAAAAAAATTGCACTTGCAGGATGTTTCTGTCGAGTTATATTTATATACCTGATTTACTTAAATACAATTTATAAAAAAGACGAGCTAATACTCCTGCGCAGGGATATAGGTGTACAAATCAAGTGTTTAATTTAATTAGCATTTGAATGCAATGATAAACCATTATAAATATGTTTTAAAATCTAAAAATCATGAAATATGCACTATAAAGTTTTGATATGTTTTTATATAAACCTAATGGTTAAAAAAAACTTGCAAATGCAACAACTTCCGAGCCTTAGTTATAATTGATTATAAATTAAATAAATTAAATATAATTATATGGTTAGATGTAGTATTGGAGGAAGGAGTTGATGAAGTTGATCCTGAAGAACATATTGATCCAGTTAATATACTATGTCAGCTTAATAAAGACTTTTATGAAAAACTGGAAGCAAAAAAATGGCAAGAACGCAAAGAAGCTATTGATATGCTTGAAGGAATTTTATCTAAAGTTCCAAAATTAGAAAATGGAGAATATGGTGATTTAGTTAGAGCTTTAAAGAAAGTAAGATTAATATATAACATAATAATTTTGAATCTAATTATATTGTATTCGTACTTTTTTTAACAGATTATTATAAAAGATACAAATGTTATAATAGTTGGTATTGCTGCAAAATGCATGGCTATGTTAGCCAATGGATTAAAAAAACGATTTGAGACATATGCTTCAGCTTGTATACTACCATTATTAGAAAAATTTAAAGAAAAAAAACAAAATGTAGTTTTGCCATTACGAGATGCTGTTGATGCCATATATTTAAGTGTAAATAAATATTTAATTATAATTTAAAACATATTTAAAGGCCTATATATTTTTAGATGACACTTGAATCAATTCATGAAGATATTTTGACTGCAATAGATAATAAAAATCCATCAGTAAAAGCTGAATCAGTTTCATTTTTAGCTCGATGTTTTACAAAATGTACTCCTACAATATTAAACAAGAAATATCTAAAAATTTTTACTACTGCATTAATAAAGACTTTAAACGAATCTGGTAATTTATTTTACTTATTTACATTTTCTACACATTATTTATGTAAGCACAAATATTATATTATAATATATTTGTGAACTTAATTTGCATTTTAGATAAAATATATGTAAAGACATGAGTACTTAATTTTTAATTTGAATAAATTAATTTCCAACTATTTATTAATTTATTATGTATAATTGTCCTTATGTAAATACATAAGTTGTATTATTTTAAATTAAATTTTGAATTTTATAATGGAAATAAAAGATAAAATAAAGTAGTTGTGGATTAAAATAATAAAAGTTTGTTTCATAATTTGATGCAATATTTTCAGCTAATATTGATACTGCACAGAATGCTTCTTGACCAGTTGGTATTATTTCACTTGTAGACAAATTAAAACCATTAAAACCTTCATCTCGCAATTCCATTGCAAATACATATTTAATATTTGCTATACCTTTCATCCAATCAATTGATGATCCTATAAATTTATTATAATTAAAACTATTTTATTAAAGTACGTTTGATTAAGTAGATTTCACCTGATATTTTATATAGTACTGTACTTGCCGATCCAACTGTATATATTTTTGAAGTTTTATTAAAAATTTTTAATGACATAGATTTAGCAATATTATGATGTTCTTTATAATCTTTTATATGAACTTTGCTATATGCCCAAGGATACATAATAGTTTGCCCATATGAATGAAATGTTATAAATCCCTGTTTAACAGAAAATATGTTTATCATAGGTTAACATTTTTTTCATCTGATTTCCTATGAATTTTTTTTAAATTGTCCAAGAAATGGTATAAATTCCCTAAAAATTAGGAATTGTTGAAGTTTCAATAAAAATACTTAAAAATTACATTATACATTTTAAGATTAAATTATTATTGAACATTAAAACAAACATTTTTCACATACAAATTGTTTTATTTTAAATCTTACTATATAAAGGTCTTTATAATGTATATTGATTTAATAATGTACACATATTAAACAACTATTCAAATTTATATGGCAATGATTTAATATAAATTTTTAGCTACTATATAATATATAAATTGGTATCATAGATCACAATAATTATTAGAAATTGAGTACAAAATACATATTTAACAACATTTGCCTATAATTTACATGATAGAATCTTTACAGTCATTGATGAAATTTCCTAGTCAATGACATTTTCCCAATTATGAAAATTGATGATAACATAATATATGTGTAGTTATTTTGTTACCTCATTATATTAGTATATATTATGTTTTATAGTTTGGTGTAATTGTGTATTTTATGTTGTGAAATATATTTAACCAACTTTTATTCTAGTTAAGTTTTCCATGATAAACTTAATAATAGCTTTTATTTCTAATTCTGAATTTGGAATTGACCCTCTGTAAGTTTCTGAACATGCATTTTTTATGGAGTTTACATTGTTCCAATTATAATTCCAATTACGATTCAAATCTATTCCTATACAATTTTCATTGTATGTCCGACCACGATTTTTTCTCCACATTCTTTCTTTTTCATAAGCATATGTATATCTATATTAAAAATAATGACAGCTATTAGTTATTTATTATATTTTACAATAATTATTAATTATGATTACCCATCTGGATTCACAATTGGCATAATAACATAATGTATTTGTCTCATATATTTTGGTAAATTATATCTATTATAAATTAATTCATTTGCTATATAGATTAAAGAAGATATTGTAATCCATTCTCGTGCATGAGTGCCTATTAAATTATTGAAATTGATGTCAAAATAATTGTTAATTTCAAACTATTTCAAAAAGAGAAAATTTACCTCCATCAATCCAAATAATCTTATTTTTCAAATTATCTGGGTTTATTTGTATAATTTTTAAAGGAGTTCCTTGTATAGTGTAACCAATAGTTGAAACTTTGACAAAATTAGAATTTTGAATTTGAAAATTATCAATTAGTTTATAAATATCATTTGTATGATAATATTTCTTAGATGTCAATTGAATGTCCTGAAATATAAAATATAAATAGCCAATGGATGTAAATTGTTTTAACTTCAATTTGAAATAAACAGTTATTAGTTATTTAATATTGCATGTACATATATAAAAACACTGTATTATAATAAACTTATAAGTTTAAACTAAATATAAATACTTTTTTTGTTAGTTTTAAGTTGTTATATGCTACATTATTATTAGTAGTATTTTGTGCTGAACATATAAATAAATATAATAAACTTAATAGTAATTTAAAAAAAAAAGTTACATAAAACATCAATTTTTTAATTCAAAATACATATGAAATTTATTTATATTAATTGTTATTTTTTCAATAAATTACTATAACAACACAATGTAAAATTGTATTTTTATGTACTCCAATAATAATTATTTTGAAATTTGTAGGTGTTTAATTTATAATAAGCATTATGAAGCCATAAATTGAAAATTATTATTAATTTTTATTTTATAGATCCAACTGTTCGAGATAATTCTGCTGAAGCTCTAGGTACTGCATGGAAAGTTGTTTCAGAAAAAAATATACTTCCGTTTTTGACCGCTGTTGATGCAATAAAACTTGCTAAAGTAAATAAATTGTATATAAAAAAATATTAATGGCCTTTAAAATTTGTATTTTTTCTTTAGATTAAAGAAGCAGCAGAAAAAGCAGTAATAACTGCAAAGCCAACAACTGTTATAAAGGAGCCTTCATCTAAAGTAACTAATGTTATAAGTAATAATATTGAAAAAAAAACAACAGTTGTAATTAATAAAAGTACTGTGAAAAGAACTCGTACAGCTGTTAATATACCTAATAAAACTACTATTAATAATAAAGTCAAGAAGCCTATGAGTGCTCCTGGTTAGTTAATTAAGTTTTAATTCTTAAAATATAAGAAAATTGAATAGTATTTATAAATATTTAATTTATAGGTGGCCGTAAAGTATTACCATCAAAAGTCCTTCCCCCCATTGAAACTGAAAAGGAAATTGATGATGATGAGTTAGAAGAATTGGCTTTAACATTCTGTTCTCCTGAAATTTTATATGGTATGACTGATACGAATTGGAAAACGCGTTTGTCTAATGTTCAAGAATTTTCTCAAGTATGGATTTATATTATTTATTTTTATTTATATAATTAATAATTTTTAAAATTTTGTAGATAATTGAACAAATGAAGTCGCCACTAGTTAGCAGTCAAGTATTAATAAAATTGTTAAATAAGAAACCTGGGATTAAAGATAATAATGTACAAATACAAAAGTTGAGACTAGAGTGTCTGAAGAAAATTGTTGAAAAGTTTCCTATAACTAGGTATATTGAATATCAGTTAATTATTTTGTTCATATTTATATATTTGGTTCAAAATATGTACTTAATTTAATAATTTCATAGTACTAGTATGGATTGCTGTATTCATGACGTTACTTCACTATTGGGTGATAACAAAAATGGAAATTTAGCTAGTCAAGTTTTAACTACTCTTGCTGAATCAACTAGATTAGATCTGGTTTCTAATGCAGTGTTAGAATATGCCTTTGCTGCACAGAAAAATCCTAAAGTACAAATTGATGCTTTAAACTGGCTTTCGGGTGCTATACTAGAGTTTGGATTTATGTAAGTATTTAATTATTATTATTTTATAAATATATAAATAGTTCTTAAGTTCTTCATTATGTCTATGTTTCAATCATGTTAAGAAGATTACTAGTTAGGAGCTAATTTATATAACATTATAACCCTGCTGTGCGTTCCAGGATGATGTATCAACATTTACATGATTTTTTTTTGTACAATATAAGTATATTGCCAAAAATAGTTTTTAGGAGTAAGTTAACTGTTAACTAGTTCTAGTAAGTTAACTGTTGATCCAATAAACTTGCACAGATGCATTAGTGTTGGTAAAATCTTAAGGATCAAATTCTTAATCTTAAGTATAGATCAGTGTTTCCCAAAGGGCGTGCCATGAAATTTGAAAGGTGTGTCGCTCATAAAATGATTTTTTTCAAAATATTTAAATATAATTAATAAAAAAATGAATTTTGAAATTACAAAAGAAAAAAGATATAATTATTAATTTTAGTGTGAAACGTGTGCTTGATGTTGTTTGCATAATAATTCAATTCTAGCACCAGAAGATTGTGTACCAGATTTGATGATTTCAGTAACTGTCTTTTTTTCTCTTTTATGAGAATAAGCCTTATTTTCATCAAACGTTGCAAAAATTCAATAAAATTCTGGTGTGTGGTGTGGCTTGAATGTAACTGTTTCGTATTATCATTTAATATTGAAAAGACAAAAATGTATAATACACAAAACAGTTCTGTGATGTATATTATATTTTTATATATACAGCTATCGAGAGATAATAATATTATTACCTAATAACGATATCCGACATCATTATATCCGTATTATTCGATAAGTAGGTAATATTTATCCAAAGTGTGCCATGACTTAAAATAACTAATAATAACGTGCCGCGATGGGAAAAAGTTTGGGAACCGCTGGTATAGATTAAAGGATAACCAAACCAATAAGATAAAGTGTAATTTGTATTATTAATTTATATTGTTATTTATTTGATGTTTCTAAAATGGTATTTAAATTACTATAGTGATTATCACTATAGAAGTAGAATATATAAAAAGTTAAATTAACAATTATTGTAATTTAAAAATTAATATTAGTTACTGGGTAATGTTCAAATTAGCAAGATAATATTTTGTAGTTTTAATAATATTACCCAAAGTACATGGCTAATTTTAACATTATCTGTAACATATAAATAATCAAATTATAGTCAGTCTCAGCCTTGTATTGTCGCATGGTTATCACATGTTGGGGATTTGATAAGGAAAATCATCTTGATGTTATTTGAATATAGATTATTAATGATTATAATATTATATTTTTTTATTAAATTAAAAAAATAATTTGATAATATAAACTTATTATTAATTAAAATTTCATGCAACCAGGTCTGAATTAGAGTAAGTTATCTTATATATTTATGTATAAAATAATATATAATTATAAATAAATTTAAATTATAATTTTCAAAAGTATTCATTTATATAAGACCAATAAAAATTGTTTGGCATATATATGTTAAATTAAGTTCAAATTAAAATGAATTTATTGTATATTTTTATATTTATTTAATAGTATTGAGCCTAAATCCGTAATGCAAAATGTAAAAAAAGCAGTGAGTGCTTCTAATCCACAAGTAAGAATAGCTGTCATTTCTCTTTTGGGTGTTATGTACCTTTATATGGGACCTCAATTAAGTTTGTTTTTTGAAAATGAAAAACCGACTTTAGTACAACAAATAAATGCAGAATTTGAAAAGGTATTATTACTAATTATAACTTATAAGACATTACATGTCTATTTTGATTATATATGTATTTCCATATCTATCAAATATTTAAAATTCAAGTTATATTGTTTTATTTGTATGGTAAATATATAGTTGAAATCTTATATTTATTATTGAAATATATAATTAATTATAAAAATTAAATTTTAACATAGCATCAAGGTGAACTTCCTCCAAAACCAATACGTGGAACAAAAAATGAAGGATCTAGTGAATCTTTAGAAGTTGCTAGTGATGAAGAAAAACCAGCTTATGAAATAAACATAAAAGATATAGTACCAAGAGTTGATATTACATCTCAAATAACTGATACATTAATTAATGAATTCTCAGACAAAGATTGGAAAGTAAGTATTATTATAATTTTTACATTATGAGTATAATTTAAAATTTATACATGTATAAACCTAGGTTCGTTCTGATGCTTTAACCAAATTACAAAATATTATCATTGAAGCTAAATTTATAACTAGTGAATTAGGTGAAGCTAGAAAAGCAGTACAAGACAGGTAGTTTAATAATTTTATTAGAGAGTCCTAACAGTAACAATTAATATTAAAAATATTATTCTTAAAGTTTATTGAAATATGTGAAATTAAAATTATGAATATCTTAATATTGATATTTAATTTTAATTTTAAATTATATACTTAATTATTAAATAATGTAATGTATTATAATGAAACATAATATACAGTGTTTCAGATCTATTTACTCATTGTAATATCTCTGTGAAAAATTAAGATTTTTGAATGCTTTTTTTAAAAAAAAATTATTAATTATCTATTGGGTAATGAAAAAGCAAGAAAAAAATTATTTTATAAGTTTAGTGGTATTTGAAAATAGCCAATTTATAGAGAATATAGTATGATAATTTTAATGGATTGACCTTCTAATTATGAAGATGTCGATATATAGGACATTTTTCTATTTTTGACATAATTTGTAAGTATTTAGTCTTATATCGTGGATTATAAAATTCATTTGATCAATATTAAGATAATTATTACATTGAAAATAATTTGAAGAGTTAAAAATGGTTAATTAACCAAATAATACTAATTAGTAATTAATAATAATAACAATGATTAATGATTGTGTTAAAATATTTTTTGTATGTTGTGAGTGATAATATGACTAAAATAGGTATTTAATTACCAGTTTATCACAGATTAAGACATCACTATGTCAGAAATATAATTTCTTCGGAAATAAAATAATTCCTAAAAATCAATATCTTTAAATTAGGAGGTAGACCCATCAAAATTATTATACTAATGTACTCTATAAACTGACTTTCTTTAAATTTTTTTGGAAGTCGATTAAATTTTAGAAAGTAATAAAGATACTAATATACTAATAGAGTTTGTTACCTAATTAATATTTTTTTTAAAAAGAAATTAAAACAAATCTTAATTTTTCACAGAGATATTAGAATAGTGTGTAGATCAGGGACACCCTAAATACCATGGATTATAAATATAATAATTTATAATCAATGGTAATACGATGTGTGAAATATTAATTTTATTAATGTAATATTTTAAAAGTATAGAAAGTTTGATTTTATTCTTTAAGACTTCCAATATTTATTACCTACTTATAATTTATATTAATTATAAAATGTTTATTTAATTAATAATTATCAACTAGAATAAGTGATTCAAATGCTCGCCTTGGTTCAAATGCAATCAATTTGGTAGAATTAATATCAAAAGCTATGGGATCATCTTTTAAAAATTATATAAAAAGTTATTTACCTGGTGTATTAAATGCCTTGGGTGATCCAAAAGTAATTTGTTAATCTTTATGTTTTTAAATATTCGATAGATCTTTAATTAATGTAAAATTGTATTTTAGACATTTAAATGTCAAAGTGCTCGTCAATGTTTGAATACTTGGGCTGATGTCTGTGGTTATCGTGAATTTTTTGGAGGTGATATACTTTTAGATGCATTAAAAAATAATTCAGTAACACTACGATCTGAATTATGGACTTGGCTTGCTGAAAAATTGCCACTTAGTATGATTTTAATGATTATTTAAAAAAAATTTAAGTATTAATTGAAAAAAAAATTATAGTTCCTTCTAAGACAATTCCAGCTGACGAATTAAAATGTTTGCTGCCTGTTCTTTATCTCAGTCTTGAAGATAGAAATGCTGGTGTTCGTAGTTCTTCTGAAAAGGCTGTACTTGGGTTTATGATGCATTTAGGTTATGCTACAATGTATGCAGCTTGTGATAAACTTAAGGTATAATAATTTTAATAATATTATCTTTTTACAAATTGTATATGATGTAATATGTTTAGCCTATGTCAGTCAAGTTTTGTAGAGAAAAACTTGACAAAGAAAGACCAAATTTACCAGTGGTCCCAATTGAAAAGCCCAAAGTTGTAAAATCTGGTATTCCTGCTGGATCTTCAATTAAATCTGGAGGATCAAGGATACCTCCTCCTAAAGCTGCAACTAAAGCAAACAAGGTAAATTTACGTGCTTATTGTATATATTCTTTCATATTTGTTGAATATGTTTTTACTATGTGTAGACATTATATATAGAGTATTTTCTTTGCCTTATCACCCAACTATATGGTCAGCCACCCTAGTCTTATATCTCCATAGATTTTGATCACAAACATTTCAAATGTACACACTAGCTATCATATACCCTATTTCATTTATCCACCTCTTTGGTTTTTCTCTCTTTTACTATCTACATTCATTTCCATAATATATGGAAATGCCTCAATATTAGATTCTGAGCGAAGCAAAGAATGTATTGGTTTTACGATGATGTGTGTCTTTTTTTTATTCTGAAGACATTTTTACTACCCGAAATAATGCTCTGATTTTCACGAATAGCATATATTTCTGGTTGGAAAGTGAATGTAGTTGGTACTTTATTTAGGTCATTTTTCGAATTTTTCAAAATTGACCCTATGCGGTAGAAAAAACTACGAAGAAACGGCATTTTTATATGTGTGATAAAATTTTGCGTTTTAAATATTTCATAAAAAATGTCAAAATTTTAATCAATTCCTTCATTATCTGCCTGAACTTTGCTCAGAATCGTTTTTCGAATGCAATGATTTTTCGTTAATAAATAAACACTATGATTTGCATACCTGTATCCCATGCGGTAGGAGTATCAGCTCGTCTTTTTAATTTTGTATTTTATAATAATTTATTATTATAAGTAAATAATATACTTACGATCAGTAACCCAACCATGGTAAAATATAGGACATTTGGTCCAATTTATTTCAAGGTAAAAATAAGTTTTTATTATATTAATATTTAAATATATTTTGTATAGGAAAATATTATTCCTCGTACTACAACAGCTATTGGGAAAAAAAAAGAAGAAGTAGATAATGGACCATTATTTCAAAAAAATAATTTAAAGCATCAACGTGATATTGATGAGCATAAACTGAAGGTACTTAATGTTTTAAAAATAATTTTTCAATACTTGTGTAGTATCAATAAATGATTTTTTGGGTTTAACCAAACTTTTTATGTTATTTAAGAAATTGAATCTAACTTATAATAATTTATTTATTATTTATTACTCAAACCTGACCTGATTTTTTATATTTTATAAAACATCAAATAAAATTTAACCTTATATAAAAATTAAATTAAATTAAATTTATATATTATGTTAATAACTTACATTATTTAATATATTTATTACAGATTACAATATATTAAGTTAAATAAAATTTTGAATTGAATTAAATAAGTAAATACTTAATACGTAGTTTGGCTTTGTTTTAAGTAGGGAAAAGTGGAATATTTACTTTATAATATACTTTATTTTATTTAAGGCACTTGTTTATAGTGATTTAAAATATTTTAGATAACTAAGAAAATATTTAACTTGGAGATTTAAAACTTTTATTGAGTTTATTATATATACATAGATATTTTACATATGCGATAAAGTTTTGAAACTATTATGTTAATTTTTAGTCAAAATATAGAACTTTGAAAATATCCCAAAATTCTCATTTCATTCTCAATAATTTGTAAATAAAATTAGTAATTTTGGTTTTTATGATTTGAATATTGTATAGAAGATAACTATATTACTATATTACTTCTACCACATATTGCATAACTTCGCTCCAAAATATTTCACAAATCACAAGTTTCCATTTTTTTTTTATATATCTATTTAAAATTGAAATTTTCAATAAAATCGAAAAATATATTTATATGAATTCTAATTATATTGATAATAACTGATGTAAGTAATAACTAATAATAGATACAAATTTTGTTTTTAAATACATTATGCTAAAAACTGTGTATTATGTGTGTTATGACATATGTATGAAAATATTTTTTCAAATTTATGATAATAATTTTTTTTTTAGTTCTTTAAATTTTTGCAATAATGTGTAATTTTTGTCTTTTTAAAAATTTGAAAACTTTAAGTAGTTCAATTTGTAGTTCGATTACCATAATATGGTATAATTTCAGTAGAAAATTGTATGTAATTGGTATATTTATTTAGATATATTATTTTTAATTTTCAAATTGTTTTCTTTTGATGTCAAGAAAACTACTAAAATATTACAGAAATATCAACATTTAATAAGAAGATAATCTTTATTTTACTAATTTTGTTTTAAGTATATAGTATAAATCATAAGGATGTAAACATTTTATTGAGTACTCCATCATATTGTATTATAGTAGTATTATAGTACATACATGCATGATATAATTTTGAAACTATTACATTGTTACTTAAATCTAAATAAGGTTACATTTTTAATAAGTATGGCAAAATCATAGAGTAAGAATATAAAAATGGCAAAATACACAGAATCGTTTTTTTCAAATGTTATAATTTATCATTGTATTTAAATTTTAATTATAATACAACATATTATACTATTACCAATATATTTTCCACACGGTTTTTTTTTATTTTTGAACCAATCAAAACCTCACATTGGTTTGAAATTTGAACAATTTGATTATCTTCAACTTATATTAATTAAAGTTATTAATTAATTTCTTGTAAAATAATATAATATTGTTTATATCTATAGTCTTTGAAATGGAATTTTATTACTCCCCGAGAAGAGTTTGTAGAACAACTTCGAGAACAAATGTTAATTGCTGGTATTAACAAGGTTTTAATAACAAATATGTTCCATTCAGATTTCAGATATCATCTAAAAGCAATTGAAACACTTTCAGAGGTAATATTAAAATAAATACTATTTTAAAATATTTTAATTATTATTTTTATTTTTTTTAAATTAGGATTTGAATAATTCAGATGATAATAATTTAGCTTTAATTAGTAATCTTGACTTAATATTAAAATGGACAACTTTGAGGTTTTTTGATACTAATCCATCAGTACTTTTAAAAGGTCTAGACTATTTACAACATATATTTGATATTCTTATGGCTCAGAAGTATACTCTTCATGATACTGAAGCATCAAGCTTTGTTCCATATTTAGTAACAAAAGTAAGTAAAATTAAATATAATTAATGAATTATTATTTATTACATATTATATTATAGTTAGGTGATCCTAAGGATACTGTAAGAAGTAATGTGCGTGCTATATTAAAACAAATAGCATTCATATTCCCAAATACAAAAATGTTTCAATATATTATGGATGGAGTAAAATCAAAGAATTCAAGACAACGTTCAGGTTAATTAAATAATACATATTAGGGTTCTTTAAATGTACATTCTTTCATGTACTTGGAATAGACATACCAGGCATATGAATTAACCCGTCAGTGGTCGTGATTTGAGCGCCACGCTCGCATGTAAACGAGTTTTGGCATCACTAGCTTGTTTCTGAGGTTTTTCGTGTGAAACTATAAATATCTTCTATTGACATAATATGTACAAATATAGATAAAATTAAATATTACGATTTTATCAATGTTTCTGCTTTTTGTGGAAGGTCAAAGTCATACAGTAACAAATAACTAAGCATAGCGCTCACACGCGATATGCCGTATTTCTTTAATTTGTTATATTGGTTTGTTTTATAATTTTATTATTTTGTATTTTTATATAAAAATTGATAAAATGACACAAAATATCACTGCATTGGTTGAAAAATCAGAAAATTTTGATTGATTTCAATTGATATTGAATGGTTTTTTAATTTCTAAATAAATTATTATTTTTAATCATTATAAAAAATAAAAGTGTAATTTTAATGCATTATTTTTGTTTCATTGACAACCACAAACTTGAATTTAAGATCTTCAACTTATACTAATGAAAATCGTATGCAAAATAGGCAAAAAAAATATAAAAGAGCGCCATTTTTTTATAACTGTGTTATAAAAATCATCGCGACCACTGACGGGTTAAATATGCTGAAATGGTGATACCCTAAAAGTGTGGTTTCAATACAGATACACTTCAATTTTGTATTTTTTATCTATTCTCTTAAGAGTATAAGAAAGAATATGTAATATATAATGGCTATAATTTTATCATTTTATATATGACTTATTCCAAGCATACAGGAAATAATTTTCATTTAAGGGTCCTATTATGTTCTTCAAATTGTTGTTAATTTAAATAAATTATGATATAATAAATAAGAATTTTAAAGTATTTACATATAATTTAACAAATTATGTATTAATAATTTTACTTTTACCTGTTAATAATTTATTAATAGTACAATTTAATTTATTTTAAAAATAAAATAATTTAATTATTTGATTTGAACTTATAGAATGTTTAGAACATTTGGCAACTATGATAGAGGACTACGGTACATCTATATGTCAACCTAGTGTTTCCGTTGCATGTAAAGAGATTGCAAAAAGTATTGGAGATAGAGATAATTCTGTCCGTACAGCAGCACTTAATTGCTTTGTTGCTGCGTTCTTTTTGCATGGTGACGCTTTATTCAAATTTGTTGGAAATGTAAGAATATTTTTAATTATTGGTGTCATATTTTAAATTATTGAATTGTTTGTAATTACTTGTAATAAGATGTGTATTTGATTTATTTATTTATAAGATGTATTTGTATTTATACAATTACGTTCATTTAGTTTTAAGTGGTGAAAATTTTTATAAAATATTAGTTCATAACGTTAAACTATTTAACATTTTTTATATTTTCTTTAGTTTCATAAATTTACATTATATTAATTTGTTATTATCTTACATTAATTTTTCTTTTAATAATTAATTTTTAATTCTTATAGAATTTGATGTTCACAAATATAGGTATATACAAAACAAAAACCTTTCATAAAAATTCATGTAAAAAAATAAATAGAAGAAAAAACATCATTGTAAAACCAATAGAGTCTTCACTTCATATAACATCTAAATAAACTGTAATTTATAAGATGTTTAAGAACTATAAAGATGTGATATCATGAATAAATACAAAGTTAATTGAATTTGAATACATTTATTTTGTTTTAATAATTTATTTACTTGGCAAGAAATTATTTTTTTCATATAGTTCATAAGACACAAAATAATATGAATAAAATAATTCATTAGGCATCTATTATTAATTAAAAATATTAAATGAGGGGATATTTCTTTATGCTCATCAAAATAATTTTTTGTCAAATTAATAAATTATTGAAACAAATTGTATTCAAATTTCAAATTCAATTTACTTTGTATTTATTCTTGATATTTTATTTTTATAATGCTTAAATATTTTCTAAATTAGTTTTTTTTTTAGATGTGTGAAGTGAAAGATCTATTAGTTCAACAATGATGGTTTTTCCCCTATTTATTTTTTTACTTAACCAATTTTTTTTTTACGCGGAATTTTGCAAAGAGCTTTGTTGTGATATTACCAATTTTTTTTGTCAACGTCACAAATAATTATTTATAATCTTCAAATATGAGAAAGAATTAATATATAATTGTACGTTTTTTTTTTTTTTTTTTTTTTTTTTGCCATCATAGTAGATTTAAGAATGTTGTCAGATTGCATTCTAGCAATATTTAAAAACATTTTGACTGTAATTTTGAGTTGATTTGTCCATTTTGCAGTGTGTCCATGAAATGGAAACAATGCTTTGACTTGAATTTTTATAACATTTTCTATATCACAGTTTTTTTGGTAAAATTATTTTATCATTTGCGTCATAAATAATAATACATTTTTTCTTTATTCAATAAATTTTCTCTTTTTTGAATTATTTATTTTTTGTATAATTTAGTGGGCATATTAATAATTAAATTTATGACATATTTTCTCTAGAGTAATAACTATAAAAGCAATTTTTTTATATACAGTCAGCATCACAATCGTATGTGAAATGCAATCTGAGTTAAACTTGAACAATTAAAAGTGAATAGTATTATCTTTTATAATAATAAAATAGTCAGTTATTAACTAACCAAACTCTTAGGGATAGTCAAACAACAATAATGAAATGTGTTGTCATAATTGGTATCATAACAATGATTTGTGTCATGATAATGTAAGAAGCAGCAGCCGCTACGATTCCAGATTATAATTTTTCATTAAAAAGTTCATACGTTTTTTTAATAAACTTTGTTTCTCATTGGCATGATTTCGATGATTATTACAAAAGTATCATCTGAACAATTTTTCTGATATTTTGACATTCACTAGGTATTAATTAATAATTAATTGATTCAGTTCATAATTAGTTATCTCAGCTAAAAATAACATCAATATTTACATGGTTTAAATAAGTAATCCTGCTTTGAGTTAATATACACTGTTGTGCTGCCAATATTATTATTATTTTTTTTTACTTAGTTTACACCTCGACTGTGGTGCTTGATATATATATACTAAATTATACAAATATAATATTAGTTTAGATAAGAATAGTAGAAATAAAAATAAATTTATTTTTTTAAATTATAGAATTATTTATATACTTTTATTTTATAAATAGATATCTGAAAAAGATATGGGTTTATTGAGAGAGCGATTAAAAAGAGCATCAAAAAATCGAGTTGTTCCAGTTGCAACAGTTCAGCCAACAATAAAAATGGTTGTACCACCAGTTCAACAAATCCCAAATTCTGAGGATAATGTTAATGAATACTCAGATGAAGAAGAACATAATACAACATTTAATATTTCACAAGAGTCTAATCATGAGTCATCTCCTCAAAGATATTCTAATGATTCACCTTCTAGATCTGCTAGTAATATATTATATAGAACAGGAAACATTTCTAGTACTGTAGAAAATTCACCAACCTCACGAATGGGATTCAGGTAAATTTACTTTCCAGATCAATTTAATGCATGATTTAATCAAGTATAATTTTTTAAGAGAGTAAACACATTTATATTTATAATTAAACCATTTTATAGTGTTAATGCTAGATTCATGTGGTTTTTAAAATTTTTTGTAAATTTTATTGAATCTCAAATACATTTTACTTAACTCAGTTCCAATTAATTGTGAATTTAATGATTTAACGATTTTTTTTATATCTGTTTAAAGTATAAAAAAACAAGGGAAGGGATACAGGTGTAAAGAGGATAGTGTTGAATTTTGATTACAATTTGAATGCAGCGATAAATCATTATATTCAAGAAACGATTCTGAGTGAAGACTGTCAGATTTGGGTATTTAGATGACTCATTTAGGAGTTTTATGATAAATTATTTTTATTGAACGTAGAGACTAATTAATGTAAAATTTTTAATCAATAAATATATTATCTAATGAACTTCGATCAAAATCGTTTTCACAAATTTAATGATTTATCATTGCGTTCCAATGTTAATCAAAATTCAACACTATCCTTTTTACACCTATATCCCTTCCACACCAGTATCTCTTCCCTTGCTTTTTTGATATTATGGTATTTATTTAAATATTAATATCAAAAATTCTATATTCTATATTGATATCAAAATTATCCAAAAAAAACTTCACGATATTGATAATATATTGAAATGTTGATATCATTTAAGATCTTTAATTATTAGAATGTAATTAACATATATATGTCTTAGATACAATTTTATAAAATTAAATGTGGAATACTTAAGTATAGCATTATATAAGTATTCACATTGTCTTTCAATCTTTATGATGTTCAATGCCATTTAATGAAATAATTTTAAACTCTCCAATATAAATAAAATTATATTTATTAAAAGTTATTTAATAAGTTTTTGACAAAAAATAATATATTTCAATAATTAGACGGCCTAATAGTGAAGTCTATGATGAGCCACCAGCAACTCGTTATGCTTTGGATGAAAAGTTTATTCAAGAATTAGAAGCGGAAGAGATTACAAAACCAGAATTAAAATTAAAACCCTATAATTGGACTACAGATCACAATGAAGTAAACTTTAGAAAAATAATTCAAGAACATACTCAGTAAATATCTTAATATATATTTATACAATATTTATAGTCATATTAATTTTTATATTTTATTTAGATCAGTACCAGAAAATATATCATCTAAACCATGTGTGAATGTAAGCCCATATAGTACTGCAACCATTACTAAAACTAAAACTCCATCAACACCTGTAGATTCTGTTCAGCAGTTAATTAGTCAAGTTACTTCACAGAATATAGAGACTTCAAAAACTGCTTTAATAAGCCTTGATAAAATGCTTTTGAGACCTGATGTAAGACAATTTTTAATAATATTTTAATAACTATATTTATTAATTAAAATAGTAACAATATTAATTTTTTGTAGACGAGATCAAAGTTTTTGGAAGGCGGGAAAGTTCTATCATTATTTTATGCCATAATTAAACAATTTGATATTTTGTCAGAATCTCATGACATAGATGTTACTGTAGGATATAAAAATATATTTAATTTATGTTTGAATGTAAGTACTAGTTAATTAAAATCTTATTAAGTTATTAATAAAGTAATAATATTTATATATTTCACTTTTGTGTTATAATATTATTGTTTTTTTAAAAATACAAACAAATATTAGTACATGCAAGATGCAAAATAAGAAATAAATTTTCTAATTATATTTTAAACTTGTAAAAATTATTAATTTAGTGCCTTTATCATTTTAAAAACCAATTATTTATAATTTAAATAATTTATATATAATATTATTTCAGTTATATAAATATCAAGAATTTACTTTAATTTTGAATGAACAAATTATCCGTGACCTACTTTTAAAATTACTTTATCTATTAAGTATGAAAGGACCAGAAAATAGTACTGATACTCAACTTTTTGGACGATGTGTGAATAGTCTCATTATGAATGTTTTAGAAAAATCTGCACATACTCCAGTAACTTGGTAAAAAAAAATATTTTTTAATAAACATATATTTTAATAAAACAAATTTATTATCAATTTTGTAGTGCTCTTTTAGCTATGCTCTATGATACTGTTAAATATCCCCAAAATTCTTCTACCCATTATAAAGAATTAGTAATGAAATGTATATGGAAAATTGTAAAAGATTTTCAAGAATGGGGTGATGAACTATGTTATGATAGAGTTCTTGGACATATAAACAGATTCTTGAAAGTAATATAATTAATAAACTTAGTTTTTTATTTATTGCGTTTTAAAATTTGTATGTGTATATTAGGAATTTGATTCTAAGCACTGGAAAAGACAACCATCTGATACTCCATTGAGGACATGCAAAACTGTTCTTCATACTATGGTAAAAATACGTAGTGATAAAGTTTTAGAAAGTTTAGCTAATCCAGAATTTCCAAAAGACTCTGAAATGGTCATTTACATACATAAGCTTTTAAGGGTAAATAGGAAATATGAAAAATAAATATATTTAATCAATAAAAAAATAAAAAATAAAAATTTTAAAAATAAATAAATTTTCAATGTAGTTGGATAATATTATTTTAATATCTATGTATTTAGCATTTGAACAGTGAACCTAGACCAGAGAGCAGTAAACGTAAACATCGAACGCCATATGATGAGTTGTCTGATATTTTTCAACTTATTGGGCAAAATGAAAACACAGATGATGTGAGTCATTAAAATAATATATTATAGCTAATGTTTTAGTATTATAAAAATGACATTTATCTAATTTATGTCAATAAAAATAATTATTTGTTAGACCAGTGATTCTCTATAAAATATTAAACTATAGACTCCTAACTCCTAAGTGAAATTTAAATTGGACTGGGAAAACTCGTATTTGGATATATTTGTGGAAGTTATCCATTTTCTATACATATATACATTTATAAAATTTGTTTACATTTTAAACATAAATATGAAGAAAAATATTTTAATGATTTATTTTAATTTTACACATATTTTTGTAATAAAAATACAATTTTTATGAAAAAGTATGATAAAATTTATTATGATTTAATGATGTTGTCCTGTCAATTATCAATTATCATATAATCTTTTAAGGACCACTGTGCATTTATAGATGCTTACTGCTTAGTATGAAATTATCGAAGAAATAAATTTAAACTATTTTAATAAAATGAAATGAAATGTTATTTTATATTTTAATGTCTTATTATAGTACAAGTATATTTAAATACAAATTTATTTCTTAGGGTATACAACAGTTACATAGATTTAAAACAAAACATCCCAATATAGACATAGAACCACACATTTCCAAAACAACAAAATATTTTCAAGATTATATTCGTCATAAATTATCAGCAATAGAAGATAATTTAAAGAGTTGTTTGGTTGAACCAAATGGTATTGTAGTTTTATCTTTGTTAAATAAAATGAAAATTAATGTATTAATATATAAATATATATTGTTATCTAGGGAATAATGACAATTCTAAACCTATTACATCATCAACACATGTGCGGAAATCTGAGTCTGTCGCTGGAAGTGAAGCTGATGGATTCATGAAACGATTGCAGATATTGAAAATGAAAGCATCAAGGGAAGAAGCATATATTCCATCAAATGGAGAATGTAATGGAAATAATAGATTAGATGAAGATTCACAAGATGAAGATTTACCCATGCTCAACACAAGTCGTTCTCCCCGCAAATAAAATTTAATTCCATTTATATAGTATTACATATATTTAAATGTAGTGCTCTGATACAGTTTAATCAGTATGCCTTCCTAAAATTATTATTTCATTACTACTCCTACACCAAGACTGAAAATCTATAAAATGTAATATGCTATTTTTTTTTATATTTGCTTCATTATCATTATTTAATACATTGACATTTTATGTACGAGCCTTTTTGTGAATTAAGAAATATGTTGTGTTGTAATCAAATACAAAAAATTAATGTATATTTAATTTATTTTAGTGGATTTTAACATAAAAATGTATTTTTAAAAAAAATTATATATTATAATATAGTATATAGGTACTTAACAACTGATAACACAATATTTAATATTAATATCTTACTATTTTAGATTTGTCAAATATTAATGTTAATATGTTATTATTATACTTATTATTTTTCATTAAAATTAATTTAAATTATTAACATTTTTATTTTTGTTTTTCATGATATTTTCAATTCTGGCCACAAATTGTGGGAATTGTGAATTTGTAATTGTTTTAATTATAGTATTTTCAAAATGCTTTTTATCCAAAATTAATTTCTGAATATCCGTTACATTAATGCTGCTATTCCTTAATGTTTCCACACAATTCATTATAGAAAGTTTGTCGTAAAAACTCAAACACCATTTACTCCAATTGCAGGTGTCAAACGACAAAACTCCTAGATGAAGATTGAAATAGAATATATATGTTTTAGGTGTGAGATAAATATATTCTATTGTGTCATTCCTATAAATATTCAATATATAGTTAATGAAAACTACTCTTATTTCTATATTAGGTGTTGACACAATATTTTCATTATTTGAATCTAATCTTGAATAACGCTCAATCTTCCAAGATTCATTATATTTCATGATAATTTGATTAGACTAAAAAAAAAAATTGAATACATTTTTAGAACAAATATATATTTAAATGAAAGCAATTATCTATATAAAATAAGAATACCATTTTATTATATAAAGAATTAACAGTTAAATATTTATTAAAAATAACACGTTTAAAAATATATTTATAATGTACAATTTGTTATAAAATACAATTTATAATAAATAAGAGTTTCACTACTGTCAAATTTAATAAATCTACTAGTATATTTTTAAAACAAAAGAAATCAATGTTGTATTATATTTTCATGGCGTAAAGAATTAAAAATAACGTATAACCACGGTTGAATTTTATAATTTGGATATAACTAACCAGCATGTACCAACCATGTAAACGCGATTTATATCAAAGGTATGTCTTAAACTGTGGTAATAAATAATTATTGAATAATGTATAGATATGTAAATTTTAATCATTAGTAGTTTAGTATTGGCATACAATAAATTTCATTTATTTTGTTATTAACATCAGTCTTTCAGTCTTCATCAACAATTGGTGTACACTGAAAAAAATAATCTTGTAATTATATAAGAAATTAAGAGTGCTTAATGGTTAATTTATTAAATTTTTTTGTAAAAAATTAGCCATTATAACAGTAAATGATTATATGTATTAGTCAAATAATAATGTTCATTATTTATTATTATTGATTATAATTTATAAATTTTCTATATTTAATCAAGTTATTTGTTATTTATGATTACTTACAAAATATTCCAAATAACAAGTATGGGTTTCTACTTGAACCATAAATTGACAACATAACAATCCTTCTTCATTTGTACGTATCAATGTTTTTTGAGATATATTCATACATTTCAAAAATGGTTTTATTTGTTTATATTTATACTTCACAGTTATTGTGGCATTGCACAAAAACTGTTCCATTATTTCACTTTTCGAAGGTATTTCCACCTAAAAAATAATACTGTACTTTGAAATTAACTAATTATTATATAACTAGGAATTATAAAGAAAAACATACACTACATTTTCCTGCAATTCCAGAAGTTGAAATTTTAAAAAATGGCGGTTCTTCAGAAAATGTAAATTCAACATAATCAGACGTATTATCAATATCACTTAAAATATCTTTAAAATCTGACGACCTTATTATAATTTTACTAGTTGTTGATTCAGCTGGTATACTAAAGTCTAATATATCAAATACTTCCATTGTTCTCAAAGAACAATCTGTAATAATTCCACCTTCTTCTAACCTATGATTAATATTCATTATAGTTGTCTACTAAATTATATTTTCTAGTTAATAGTTAATTACAATAATTTGACTGGGGAACCATATTCTTTATACGTTAACTTTAAAGCCGTTGTAGAACTAGGATTTGTTGAACACCCATCAAAAATTGTTAGACATTCAATTAATGTGTTAAGATCCACACGAAAAGCCACGGTGTCATCACTAAGTTGATACTCCTACAAAAAAATGTAATAATTGTGTAATAATGATTTTTAAGGTGAAAAAAGTTAACCCATACTTGAAATATTTCACTACCAATAAATGTATTTGCTTGAACACATTTAGAATCTTCAACCACTATTTTTAAACCATGTTCTGTTGCAAAACATACACCTATCTATAAATTAAAATTTTACCAAATAATTAAATTGATTTCATTTAATCAATAAAAGACGCACTAAATTATATATAAATTACAATATAATGTTATTAATGTTAATAGTATTATTTAATTATTTTATTGTTTGTTATACTATATAAGATAACATTTATTAGAATACAAGAATACTTACTTCTTTGAAATTAACGGCTTTTAGTAATGATGAAATGTGTTTTACATTGTCTACTTTAGCAACTAAAAGATACTTTTCTTGAAATAAACTATTTTTATCATTTTCCATTTTAATGGCTAATTTCTAATTAAAACCTCATTAAAAATTTAGATATGTTTAGTTAATTAAAAAATATTTTATAATATTCAAAAATTTGAAAATAATTTAGTATACTTAAAGTACTAGTTGTAGTATCATTGATTTTGTCATGGATTTTGTAATATATATAAATATTAAATATATATTTAATCAATATTAGTATAGAACTATGGACAATTTACTCAGGATTAAGTTTTAAGTTATAGACTTAAATTTAAATTTAATTTTGTGTTTTGATTTTTGAATTTTGATAGTATCTATCATGATCATGAACTAAAACACTGTATCAATATGTTACCAGTGTATTCAGTGTTACCAAATTGTATTTGTATCTTACGAGATATTTAGTAAAATTATTGTGTGGTAAAATGTGGTTATCAGTGTTTTAGGTTAGTGTAAAAAAAAATTTTGTAAACAATTCTTTTTAGAGTGTAACTACTAATTCTTCGTCCCGTTTTGTCGGATTCGTGTAAGTTAAATTTTTATCCTATTTAATCCTTATATTTATATTTTTATATTACTTATAAACTAATTATAAATATTTAAGGTATTATAATATTCTTCAAATACTTATATATAACATGTAATACTTCTTTTAAGTAATATATATGTATTAGATTAAATTTTTGTAAAAATTAATGTTATATTTTTTTCGAATAAAACTGGCATTTGATTTAATTATTTCTTCATAATTCAATAATCAATTAATAGTTATTTAATATTTGTAGATTAACAACGTATTAATTATTTTTTCTATTTTTTAGTCTTGCAGACGAAACTACAAAATGGCCAAGTTAACTAGAGAACGTAAACGTAAATCTGCAATCAATGAAGTGGTCACTCGTGTGTACACTATTAACATGCACAAAAGACTATTGAATATTGGTTTTAAGAAGCGAGCCCCGCGTGCAATTAAGGAAATCCGCAAGTTTGCCACTCAACAAATGGGTACACAAGATGTTCGTATTGATACTAGGTTGAATAAGTTCGTATGGTCCAAGGGAATCAGGTGTGTATTTATATATCTAAATAAATTAATATTTAATATAATTATTTAATATTTAAACGTAGGCAAATAATGCCTTTGGTATACTCGGAGTTCCATTCTTTAGTACCGTCACTTTGTTTAGAAAATCTATAATATTCCTTGATTTGTTATGTAAAACCTCGTCAGGTAGGTAGATAGGTTAAAGGAAATAATTAAAAATTTTATGTACTGAATAAATTTAAGCAATATTATTACAAAACTAATAATTTCTCTCTAACTAATAACTTGGAATACAAAAAAACCAATTAAAATGACATTAACTCAGAAACTTAATTTCTGTAAGTTTTTGTTTTCGTCATTTTAAAAACAGTGAAATACATATTATGTTTCAAAAAGAAGTAAGCAAAATGTGAGGAGTACATAAATTAGAATTATGCCAAATATTTAATCATAAAAATAATTGATGTTGTACACTACCTAGGTATATGTTAACATGTTAAAAATGTTTGTTTTTATTAATATAAAAATAAATTATATTACATAGATACTTACCTATAATTGTTAAATTTAAAACATTTTAATAGTTAAACAAATAAGTTTTTACATTGTATAGTGTATAGATGTATAAAATAAAGAATTGTTTGGACAAAAACTTTTTACTTGTTGATCAATAAGTAAAATGAGTATACTGATAAAGTAATTTCATTTAAAATAATGACTAATATTAATTATTAATTTAAACATTATATTAGATTTTATGCTGCATATTTTCATAATTATTATGTAGTGTTAAAAAACTTAATAAAAATATTGGTATTTAGGTAATTTTTCGAATTTCTCAAAATTGACCCTATGCGATAGAAAAAATGACAAAAATGACATTTTTCACGGAAACTGAAATTTCGACGAATTTGCTTTCAATATTTCACAACTCTGGCAATTTTGATGTTCGAGACTTCGAAATTTTATTGGGTGTTGACATATGTACTACATATGTTTGTATATATGATAAAATTTTGGAACTGTTACATTAATTTTTCTACAAAATATAGGACGTTGAATATATTTTTCGTAAAATTCTTGTCTTTATGTATATGTTTGATAAAATTGGCACTTTTAGGAATTAAGATCTGAAAATTTTAATGAAATATACTTACATATTCCTTAATATGATATCAAAATATTAGAAAAATCCCAAGTCATCTCAATTTCTTTTTATAAGTGTTTAAAGTTGAAATTTCAGTAAAATCAATATTTAAAGTATTCATATAGATTTTTCTTATTATATTACAATATTTTACAATAATATTAAATACAATTGACAAAAATTTTATTAATTTTACTTAACTCAGTTCCAATTAATTGTGAATTATTACATTTACGATTTTTTTTTTTTATATTTAGTGATTTAAAGTATAAAAAGAAGAGTTGATAATCCTGCCGCAGGGATACAGGTGTATAAATCATAGTGTTTAATTTTAATTAGAATTTGAATGCAATGATAAACCATTGCATTCAAAAAAGTATTTTGACTGAAGTTCTGTCAGATATGATCATAGGGGTGACTAGGGATTTTGTCCGTGTTCATTAATGTACTATATGTGTAATAAAACTTCGTTTTAAATATTTAATAAAAAATGGTCAAAATTTTAATCAATACCTACATTTTCTGACTGAACTTCCTTCAGAATCGTTTTTTCAAAATGCAATGGCTTATATCATTACATTCAAATTTTAATTAAAATTAAACACTATGATTTACACACACCTGTATCCCTGTGGCAGGATTCTGTGAAAGGCAGTAGGTAGAAAAATGATAAGAATTTTGATACAATAATTCTCACATTGACTGTGTTGCCAACCCACAAAAGTAATTGCCATTTGTTGTTACCTATTAAATATTTGCGAGTATTTATATACACATATTGATCAGAATTATATGGTACAAAATTACCTCTATTATTTTTGTAAAACAATATTTTAATAATAATATGTGTATATTGTAATGATTGTATAAAATATAATTTATCTATTCCTACATACTTTTATGAAACTAAATAAATATATATATATATATTAATTTTCAGGAGTGTACCATTCCGTATTCGTTTACAATTAGCTAGGAGACGAAATGATGATGAAGATTCACCACACAAGTTATACACTTTGGTTACCTGGGTTAATGTACCTACATTCAAAAAATTAGGTACAGAAAATGTCGATGGAACCGAAGAATAAATTTGTGAACGCTTGTATTTGATAATAAATAAGTATAAAATGATAAATTGTTAAATATTATACAGTTTTTTTCTTTCTGCCTATTTCATAAAAAATTTTGACAATATTAAATTTAACCTATATTACTTGTTCTATAGTGTAAAAACGAATTTTCACTTTTTTTTCCAATTATTATTCATTAATATTTTAAAACAATATAAAATAATAATATATTAAATTGAATAATTGCTTTTAGACATACAAATGTATAAAATGAATTATTAATTTTTTACTTCAGTAATGAAATATTAGAGAGGATCATTGAATAATAAATGTCTATTTTATAATATATTGACGGTTTTTTGTAGAAAGTGCGTAACCCACAAAAATCGAAAATCGACTTTTTGGTATCAACATTTTCAGACTAATCAGGAGCATAATCTGTTTGTCAATTAACATGAACTAAGTATTTTACTATAACGAAAAAAGTAAATACAGACGCCCATTTTTTAAAATAAAATTTTAATTTGAGACGTAGAAGGGCGTATACCACACTTTTAACACTATAGGTACATTTTGTACGAAATGGAAATTTGACATATTTTACACTATAAATGTGATAATTTTATTAATATTAATATATTATTAAATGGTTAGGTTAATATGATCTAATCGTCAGTTCATTACATACAAAATATAACAAAGCGTTTGATTAGTTATATAACAATTTTCGCGGTAAAATAATAATGATATTGGTATATCTCGTATATGTATCATGTTAATACACAATTTACATTATAATTTTATGAAAATTAAAATGTAAGAAGGCGCAACCCAAAAATTATCACTGAAATCAAAAAGGCACATGAAAATTGAAAACGTAACCTAATAAAAATAAAAATTAATGATTGTGGAGAAAACTGTCAATTGTTATATTATTAAGTAAAAACAATGCAATATGTTATGAACAGCTGGAGAAATAATAAAATTAATTTAATATTTCTATAAAAAGATTAGAACATTAAATGAAAGTATAAATTGAACGTCTATTGTTACAAAATAGGATGTCTTCTATAAATATTTAAAAGTTTAGTAAGAACAAACTTTAAGTTAAAGTTAGAACAGGTTAAACTTATCTGACTAACCCACAACTGGTATAAGTAGATTACACATAAACTTAAGTATTATATATTTTACTAATAAGAGTGAAACTAAATAAATTTTGAAATTAAGTAAAATTAAGCGCTTTTTTTGGTATTGGAGGGGGGAGTTACATTTCCGATGAAATGGCCGGTTTGATTCATATTTCCCGGGCTGAAAATATTCGCCAATCCTCCCCTGAGCAGGAGTATCGGCTCTTCTTTTTTATATTAAACTGTATATAATTATTTAAATACTAAGGTGGTATGAGGGAAGAGCCTCCACCTAATTATTCTAATAAATTTCCAGAACCCCCCCCCCCCTCCCCATAAAAATTACTGAGAACGCCCCTGTAACAAAAGTATCAGCTCTTTTTAATATTTACATTATTTTATAGTAGGTACCTCGTACCTACCCCCGGAAGACAGTTAAATTCACTGGTTAAATAAGATTTTAAATTAATTACATAATTTATATCTGAAACATTTTCATGGTTTAATATATAAATGAATATATTTTATCCCGTTTATCCAAAATGAAATTAATCTTTTTAAACACATAGGTATTGTGCACATAGATACTCCACGCTTAAGAACAACAACGAAAATAATACCTATTAATTGGTTAGTACCTACCTATTCTAATGGATTGAAATTTTTAGATATGATAAAATTCATCTTTTAGTCAGGAAATCACTGGTCAGACCTCAAAAGTACATGCATGTCTATATACGCCATTCCATTATTGATAAACTAACAAAATAGTGAATTGTGTAGTATGTACCTATTGTACCTACCTATAACCGTACTGGTTATACATATAAAGTAATGTGATTTCACCTCGAGAAACGCGATACGACTCCCTATGAAATTGCCCGTAAAATAAGTCACGTACGATTGAATAAGACACCGGCGATTTAGTATAAAGGTATATAATATTATATAACATGTAGTTAACTTTTCCTCCAACTGTCGTTACAACGTTTGTTCGAAGGTATATTATGACCGAAAGTCTGTTGACTGTATAACGGGAACATTTTGCGTGCGCGTCTATTTGTAAACACGGTACGTGACTGAAGTGCACAAACGGAGGGTTTCCTTTATTCTATCTTATTTATTTTTTATTTTTCAAAATTTAGTAGGTATACATATGTGATATGTATACACATAGGTATATCTATAGGGTACCTACATTGTAAATTTGTAATATCACTTTAAATTAACCGTGTGTCGTGTGATGGATAGACGCAAAAACCAGCACAATGCTGAATTCCATGAAAACATTGTTTATTCATTTTAATTTATACCTACTGGATATCACCCGTTTGTAATTAAAGTTTTAAAACAAAAACATCCGTATGATGTATGATTCAATATATTCAAACCGCTATAATAGTATCCACAATGTAATGTTTCCTAAACTTATTATTTTATTAATAAATAGTCGAGTAAATAGTTTAATTAAAAACATACATTTTTAATTATTAATTGTCAATCTCGTAATATATATCTACCCAATATAAAATATTAATAAGAATTTAACAGTGTAAGAGGAAATCGAGCAGGAAATCATAATGATAATTGATGGCTAAGAGCCTAAAAGTTGTAAGTCCAATTTTTCTCAAAATCGTTTTAATTTTCCATATTGATATTGAACCGTATTTACTTTTAAATCAAATATTTCAAGTCAAATATCACTGTAAGTATGTGTTTTTTTGTAACTATTTTTAAATTTTTCGTGTTTTAACTTTTGAACACAGGTTTGGTTAGATCATAATTATAATACGGTATACGCTATATGGTTATAGATTATCAGTTATTGTCTATTGAATAATATAGAAAAAATAATATTAATGGTTATGGTTATATGGGTTATATTAAATCCTAATAAAGAAAAAATTTAATATGTAGGTACCTATATTTATTTAAATTGAAAAACATTGAATATGGAGTATTTTTAATTTCAGGGGTGCTTGAATACTTAAAATCCCCTTCACCTACGCGGCTATGACCATGTAGAAGATGTATTGAAATTTAATGTAGCTTTCTTAAAATTTGTTAGGATAAAGACTTAAAGTCACCAAAAAGTAAAATTTAATATTTAGAATACCTAGATGAGATTGAATTTTCAAGTATCCATATTAAAGTGATCAATGTACAAGGAAGAATAGGAAGAAGAGAATATTATTACTAATTAGGGGATATACCTACCTGTATAATATCTTATCATATTATTAATAAGGTACTTAAATTAGAAAAAAATAAATAGAAAGACTATCGGACTTTGAAAAAAATTAGCGTCTTCCCAACATTATTATTTTTTGTATATTATGCTATACCATAAACATAAGAGATTTAAATTTAAATTATTATTAGTAGAGGTATACCTATGCTTAAAAAAATAGTTGAGAACCTCCGTCTCCCTGCGGCCTGCTTCCCTCTCTAATTCTAGCATTGAGTATATCATAATACGATGTTGGGCTAAGAAAAATAAACGATATTATGAAAATAAATATTGTCGATACGAACGAACTGTTGGTGGGGGGGGGGGGAACTGTATGTGAGATGACCATATAATTCTGTTTGTATGATATTAATATTATTTTATAATGTATATACAATATATTATAGAATATATTATATTTAAATACCTACGTATAATAATAATTGTATTATAATATATATAATGTATGGTTTTTATAAATCGATGATTTTCGTCGTGAAACTAATTCGGTTAGGCATTCCGACCGAGTTGTATGTGTATATCCTCTATTTGTATTATATTATTATATTTATTGTTATGATATTCCGAATCACCTAGTCACGCGGTCGTCGATGGTATACGAAGGTGAAAAAAACACGAAAACCCACACGTCAATCTATCTCGTACGAGTGTTGAACAAACATTGTTACCCGCGAGAGAGTATATGGACGAACTATACGCGGAATAACGTAAATATTTCAGAGACGATCGCCATCGATACGGTCGTGACTTGACGATACGGGGTATATTATAATATGTAGGTAATATGTACATTGACGTTATAATATTTTAAGGTGATGGCAGGAAAAAATAATAACAAAAATAAATATTGTATATACACTATATAATATTATATACAGTGTATACAATAAAGAACATTGAAAAAATACAAACTCATTTAAACAACAATTTTTTATACGTTCTCTGATAGCTCTTGTAAACTAAAATAATATACTACAATATATTGGTATGTATTTATAGGGCGATCAATAATAATCCATTCTTACAAAAATGGTGACGACAACACTGGTTTAAGATTATGTAGTAGGTATAAATTGCAATCCCAACCGTCTTTCGATTTCTTTATATTAATAGTAACTCGTATTCATACGTTTGAAAGTATTATTATTGTATTGTTGATATTATAAATATTTTAGACTATTTTTAAATTATTATTTAACTCGACTATACATACAACATACACATTATTATTATGTAGAGATTACGCAGGTAAAGTCGTGTTATATAACTTGTAAGTTATTTTTAAATTAAATTTATTTGTTGGATTGTGTTTTTCTATTGGATATACATATTATAATATAATATGAGATATTGAGATATATCTAAAACACATGTTATTTTGTCCAAGTAATTTATTCACTGAAGTATATTTGCACAACTTTACCCACTGAAAAGTTATAAATTTTTACATTAATACCTACATACAATTGTATGCATTATGCATATGTAAAGCCGAAAAGGTTTATGTTATAAAACACATTTACAAATTTCAAATTAGTTATAGTCTATTAAAAAACAAAATTTGTATTCATTATTATTTAGTTATTACTTACAATAATATACAGTTTATAATAGTATACAATTTTCAAACCTTATAACCAAAAATTTCCAAATTAATTAAATATTATTAAGGAAAACAATCCTATTCTTTGGTAATCGAATATTCAGATTTCAGATCACATTTACTATGCTTCAAATCGTGTTTTCATATTTACATACCTATAAAAAAACACACGCATCATGTGTCAGAATCTAAAATAGGTAAATAATAATCATTATAATCAATATACTTAAGGAAAAAATTTTTAAATTTCTGCAAAGCTGTAGTAGTGTAGTTCACATTGTTTTTACATAAACTGATATATAGAGTAATATACAAAAATTAAACTTTTAAGTAGTGTCGTTTGTATATAATATTATAGTTTATATAGGTATTTATGCAGTGGCGGAACTACAATCTTTGAGGCCCGCGGGTAAAATTTTTATT
>JAIUCT010000013.1:2293860-2309276 GCA_021307375.1 Tetraneura akinire | reverse complement strand
ATAGGTATTATGTTACAAATTTACAATACTCGTATATATAATGTTATATGTCGATTTTTAAAGTATATTATTGTCGATATATCTACTTGTAAAGTAATACCTAATAAGTATTATACCTATTTTATAATTATATCCTTACTAAAAGTCAAACCTGCAAAAACACGAGATACCCTAATATATAACCTAACCTATATTTTGTAAAATTCTATTTAAATTTTTTTCTCTAACAGATATATTTTACTAATTATTACGGTTTTCTTATTGTTATCCTTTATTGTTTTGCTTATAACGTATAAAAAAAAGAAAAAGAATAATTAAAAGTTTAAAACATGGTCACGATGGATATATATATGATGAGTATATATATGAGTACATATATAAGTTTATGGTAATAAATAATGTTATATGCAGGATGGCGTGTTTCGTTTATTTATGAACAATTCTTATACAATGTTAAAACGAATTAAACAGATATATAACGTATAACTATACCATTATATGTACTATATACACGTATATAATAGGTACACATCTAAAATGTCTTGACGTGTTTTTATGAATGAAACGAATCGCGTGTTATTTAAGTGCTTGAAAATTATTTATACGCGAAAAATTAACAAACCACATTTTATATGTAACGAAAATCTCGTAAATGTATTATATGCGTGCAATATATCTAATATATTATATAAATAGTAAAGAATAATATCATATTAAATTCATATATATATATATGTGTGTGTGTGTGTTACGGAAAATATGAATAATTTAGGCACTGTGCATAATGCCGTACGATTTTAGGCAATTTAAAAAATAATATTTTGTTTAATATTTTTATCGTAATATTATTGTCTATAGGTATTATGAATAAATATACCAAGGCGTTATTTAAAATGCTCAAATACCATTTTAGGCAAAGTATAAAATAAAAAATTTAAATACTCGTAATAAACATTCTTATAAAATTAATTTAAAAAGTATACAGTATTAAATATTAATTACTTAATTCTTGAATCATGTGATCATGCTCTACATGTCCAATAAAAATATAAGTCCATTACTCATTACTCATAGTCATAAGTATGTAATACATTATTATAGATATACATCATAATATTTAAATCTTATTGTTTTATTAATATAATATATAGTACAATATATTGTCATTTTTTATTGGAATTAAAATTGTTAAACATCGTGTCGTTATATTTTTGTAAATTATATCTGCAGTGCTCTTTTAATATTTTTTTAGTTGAACAAATTTAATTTAATTAATTATTATTGAATATTATATATTTGTTTGTATTCCACATACAACAATATCATTGTGAAATTAATACATTTCTGATTTTTCGCTATATCCAGAATTTAAAAGAATAATTTGTCCATCAAACATTTAATAACATAAAATAATTACCTAACTTTTCAATAATTGGAAATCTCGGGCGTTTTTTCTTATTACTTTGCTTCTACTCTGTGTGTATTAAATGATGCATTTAATCATATCATTAATATACTCATAATCCGTTAAAAATACCCTATTTTTGCCATAGGTATACTTTTGCGACATTTATTATAATTTATAAGTCTTCATAAAATTTAGTTTTATTGGAAATAGTTCTTAAATTTAAAATATGTTTAACGGCATACTGCTAGTATTGTTGAGAAACTAATGTTAAAATATAAAAAGTTTTAATGTGATCACGTCATATAAAGCCATTGGTTTTTGTGAATTGACACTTTTATTAATCATATAAACGTGATTTATTTGATATATATGATAATATTATTATATATAAAAGATAAGACAAAAACGCGTGAATCCAAAACACATGTCAACAGTTATTTTTATATTGTCCAATTTGTGTTGGGCATTTTTCATAATACTTATAGTTAATGTGATTATTATATACATTTCCTGATCATTTTCGGTAGGTACTATACATATATGTTACTGCCTATATAGGTATTATGTATAATGCCTAATTATTCACATTATTGCCTGTAATAACATACATATTATACATATATATTTGTCAAGATCATAAAGTAAATATTAAAAAATAAAAAAGGGGTGAGACTCCCTGCTGACAGTATATTATTGAAGGTTGAAGGGTATATATACTCAAGGACCAACAATTTAGTGTAGTGGGTTCGTAATATAATAATAATTCACACTGGCTATTATAGAGTAATTTTCGTGTGGGTTGTTGAATTATATAGATAAACCAATCCTCACAGTGTAACAATTTTGATTAACCAAAAAAAAAAAAAAAATAAAAATAAAATAACAGCACATTTATACCTATAGGTATTAAAGATTGTTCAATTACATTATTTAAAATGTATAAAAAATCAACCAAACTTGCGTTAATATCGTTTTTTACTGTTTTTAGTTCAGTATTATTATATAATATAATTATTTAATTACCCTTTTAATTATATATACATAATACATATTATACTTACTTTATATATAGGTATCATGTGTTAATATTTATTGTTTTGTTAGGTATTTATAAATATTATAATTACACAAATAATTAAAATTATATATATTGCAGATAAATAGTATAATATATTTATAATTTAATTATTTTATTTTAATTTAATTATTAAATTCATGAAAGTAATATTATATTTATCCATAAAAAATATATTTAATATCTGTGCTTGTGTACCTAATATACCTATATATAGAGTTGTATATTATTCCATGTATAATGTACATGTAATTTTTAATTTACATTAATTTATTCATAAAATATATACAATATTAATTATATAAATAAGTACCTATATAATTTATTTATTGCGTTAATTTATATTAAGATTATTATTCTTTATTATGTAAATAAAAAGTCTAAAGAATAATAATTCGATTATTATTTTTTTAATAACATAAAAGATACCAAATTTACTTAGTAAAATCCGTATTATAATATTATTTATTATTGATTAGTAATTGTTTGTTCATCGCAATAACAATTGAATTATTATAATAATAATTTTAATAAAACTTCATAAAAACGAAATAATAAAAGAAGATGATGCAGTATAATATACATCATTGTATTATAATAAGTTTATTATTTTATCAAAACGTTGAAAAGTGTTATAATTTATAAATTAAAATTGTAAAAAAATTTACGCATAACTGCTAAACATCTATTAAACATATTGTTTTATTATTTATAGTAATTCAGAGCTAAATTTAAGTAGATGTGAAACGTATTTTCAAAACAGTATTGCCCTTCGGCCTTCGCCCTATATATTACATAGTATATACTATATAGTATATACCTAGACGAAGCATTTTCTACTAATTAATTTGGACGTAACCTCAATAATAATAGTTTACTCTTTAATTTCATGTTCATCTGTATTTATACGAACACAGGTCACAATTTAAAATAAATATAAACGAATACGCATATAAAAGGAGCGTTATATCTTATATGTTATATCTTATAATATTATATCGGTTACTGCTCGAAAGATTATATACGTAATATAACAAATACAATATCGTAAATAAAAATACGTAAATATCGTAAATATCGTAAATACAATATCGTAATATCCTGCAAGTATAATAATATATTCACAAGCGATTGTTATACGCTTAAAAATAAATATATTTTTTTTTTTAGTTTTCACTTTTAAATTACAAATCTACAATGTATTTACATGTTTAGAATCTTTCCGTTTTTTTTTTCTGGTTCGTTGATCGTGTTATAATGTAAATATTATAATAATATTAATTCGTGTGGGGCGTGCCGATCTCCGCGGGATTTTGGTTCGGCCCGCTGCAGATTAACGCGTATAATAATAATATGTAGTTATCGTATTGTTGTATAATAAACAGTCGCGTTTGGAAACTATAAAATTTTCTCACCGTGTTCGAAACGTGCGTAACGTTTCACGTTTTCTATATATTACTGTTTAGTGTTTACTATTATAAAATATCGTATTATAATGTACTCAAAAACGACCGAATTTATTAACGATATAAAACAGTAGAGAAATTTAATAACGCTCGTGGTTTAACCTAATAATAAGGAGAAAATATTTTTCAGTTAAAATAAATCATTATTTATTATATACGTATTCGATTTTAGAATAATCTCGCGCGACGTATTTAATATCTTTGAAAATCGTTATCAGATTTTTTATCGCATCCCGGATTATTCCCGGTTTAAAATATAAATATAATACACCTTATGTACCTATTATACCTATAATATTATACGTCTGAAATTATTTTACACCAGGATTCGCGGTCTCGTGCGTATGTTTTTTCCCCGTCGTCCAACCCTTTCTCATTATATATACGTATATTGTATACTTGACTACGGAACATAATATTTTTTTCATTTTATTTATTTAATAATTGTAATTTGTAATCATCACGTCGATTGTCCGGAAGTATTGATCCGGATTTAGATCGTGCTCGCTCACATCATACTATAATATATTATAATACACATATTATTCGATGTATTTATTATTATAATATTATATCCGCACGTCCTGCTCTCACATTCGAAACCGCTCTTGTGTGCGCATATTACGTATTATTATATTCATGTGCGCGCGATTGTTACAAATCTCGACGTGATGTCTTATTATTTAACGAATATTTTTAAACACGCTATATTATTACTTTTTTTTTTTTTCTGTGCTCGACACTTTTTCGGCATAAAATAATAATAATTTATGTTATAATAATAATATGCATTTATTATACACGCTTTTACTTAATGTACCTAATATATACCCAGAGTCGGGAAATATACCCGAATAAAACTATATAGCAATGTTTTACTTTATATATCATATAGTTACGAGATTATTTTTACGTTATTCGTTTCGTGATTTCAATTATTAAGGATTTAGGAAATTATTCAATTTTTTACGTATAATATGACGACGCCGCTTAATATAGTTCCACAAAACCGCCGAAAAAACAGCGGACAGTCTGTTATCACACCAATATAATATTGATATCTATTATAAATACTCGCGTATATCTGAGCGATCAAGTATTTATTATTCTTTGCGGGAGAGAGCAGTTCTGTTCAACGCGTGCAGCTGTTTTTATATTATTGATTCATCACGCTCGGAGAAACACACAAATGATAAAATAATTATTCGTATATATTCGTTTTACATAAAAATATATTTGTGCACAACTCATATTATATTCAATATTCATATAAAATGCGTATTTAAACATGTATATTTTTAATTACATCATATTTATACAGTGTTAATTTTAACAAAAAATCAGTTAAGCCCCGGTTGTCTGACATCGGCGAAAATGTTGTAAAATGTGTTAAACATATAAAATATTGTACATATAGGCACTTAAAAAATATAAAATCTTTGATCACTCAATAACCTATTTAAATTAAATTATAATTAATAATTATATATTTTCTCGCTAGCGAGGGTGATCGTAATTTGGTAAAATCATATATGAGCATTAGGCATATATATATCGTCGAATACTCGTTATTAAATGTCTATATACGAGTATTATACTGTTTTTTATCGCTAATAAATTCTATTTTTATAATATCATCAATAAATCATCACAATATTTTCTTGAATAAATAAAAGTCAATCTTTAAAGAACAAATATATATTTAGGGCCAAGCTATATAAAAGAAGTTATATTCATTTACCTCTAAAAAAAAGCCGAAAAATCATTTTTGCCTTTTGGTATCGATATTCTCAGAAATAATATATTATTATGTATAATATAATAATATTCGTATAAATTTATCGAAAATAATAACAGCTGCACGTATACCCCTCTGCAGACCGGCGATATATAACTATAATGTAATAATATATTATATAATCATGTCTTTATACTTTATAAACGATAGAAAATTTTGGCAGTTACAATAGAATAAGCGTGCGAGCAATGATTTTCAATATGTTTATAGATTACACGAAATTGTATACTGCAAGGATGAAATTATTTCTTATCAAAAAAAAAAACGAATATTATATATACGTTTTGCCGGAAATTTATTGAATATATAATAGGCATTATATATAGAATGACAATAATAATATATTAAGCAAATCCGGCTAAGTATAAAATTTTGAAATACATATTTATGAATTTAATTTAGGTATTTTCAAATATATTGTTTATATTTTAATATTATATGTAATATATAACTTTTATATGTTTATAATATAAATAACATTTTTTTTTATTGATTATATAGCATACAGTCAATGCATCATGATGTCATTTAGAATTACAAATAACATTATTTTTCACACATAAACACTATAGAAATAAAGAAACTGTATTTTTCCAATGTATTGATTTTTATATTAAATTCAGCATAAAAACGTTCAGACATCTTTATAAATACACGTATGTCGTAAACCTACCTGTATAAAATATAATATTATATTATACGTTAAATTATATAGGTATTATATATTTGAATTTGTATATATGGTATATATGGTATAACATAAGCTATTCTTACTCATTATACTCATATAATATATGTTATATTATAACAGAAAATAATATAAATCTTGATAATTACACAATAATAGAACAAAATAATATATAATAATATAATCTTACTTTCACATCGAAAATGAATGAAAATATTATGCGTATTGTATATAGTACATTAGATGTTTATAGATATTATATGTTATATAAGTATATATATATAAAAATCATACATTAGAAATTAGACAATGCATTAGAAAATATATTTTTATTTATATTATTATATTATACATACCTGTATTATTTTATTGTGCGGCTGTAGATACTTATATCGGATAAATAAAAAATAAAAATTGGTTATAGGGCCATACAGTATTGTATTTATAATATATTGATTTGCAGATATATTTTGTATATTTAATACTAAAATTTATTGTAATTAATAGTAGATATATATAGCAGAGCAAAGACATATATATATATTATAAATTGCGTTATTCAAATTTTAAAATTATAATATATGATATATATATCATATATATATATATCTCTATTACAAGTTTGAATATTATATAAAATGTCTGTATTATATTTTATATTATAGCTGTGTAATAGTAATATATATATACGATAGTTATAGGTATATATTATGATATATCTTATGTGGTATTTTTAAAAAAAAATTTCAATTCTTATAATACTATAAAAGTTTCATATATAATTTCGATGTTTATAGCGGATATTTTGCCTTCATTGGCATAATGATAATAATAATTTAATTAAGTTTATAAAAAAAACTTGTAAATTATATAAAAAATTGTATTAATTTGTAAACAATTCATTTAAAACAAAACAAAATTTATTTGGATTTACTAATTATAGATTTTGAATAAAATGTACTTTTATAAATTATATAGACGGTTATATAAACAATATACAATTTTTAATTAAAGTATGCAGAATAAATAATTTAGTCAATTTAAGTTAAACCAAAATGCGAGAGACTATATATACGAACAAAATCTATATATTATTGTCCATAAAATATTTAATCATTCCTTTTTAATATTATATTTTAAGAAACGCCGAAACGATTAATATAATATATAGGTAAAAAACGTAATTATTACACTGAACGAGTTTAACAAATATGAAATATTATATAAGATATCTTCTCTATATTATATAATATAAGTTTGTATAACTATGTGATTTTTAGTGAATTACAATGTATACCTATATACGATTTTCATCAGGTATATATATTTTATATTTGCAGGTATATACAGGCGAATTGAACGGTCGTGTCCAGGTACTTAAGTGACGGGAATGATTGTGTTTAGTGTTTACTTATCTCGACTATAATAATGTGTACCTACGTATAATATTCTTGACCGCGTTATCGGCGAACGGAATTTTTGAAAAAAATAAAATAATAATAATAATAATTCACGCGAGAGACGATGTGATTTCGATTTGACCCGTCGCGATTCTGTGTATAAGACACGCGGCCTACAGCGGCCGCGAATTATACTGCTGGACATGAGAATTTTCACACACTTTCACACGTGGCCTAAGTATATATATAATATATATTTTATACAGTTCAAATGTATATATTATTATATTGTCTTATCCTTAAGATATATTATATGATGTTAGCCGCGGACTCGCAGTACGCATGCGTGTACACTGAAATTTATGTTAGTTTTTTGTAGTTATCGGTGAAAATAATATAACAATAACATAAATATAATGTAAATATGAGTATATTATACGTGTACGATGGTGTATACACGATTTATTATGACTCATAACGATAATAATATGATTAGTTATTTTGAAAATAATAATAATATCACACATTAATTTTTGGAATAATAATAATATTATATTTGAATTTATTATTTATTTACAGTATAATATTATATAGGTATATATGTATCGTATAATAATAATTTACGCACATTCATTTAACACATAATATAATATATTATATATATAACCATTTTATAGGATATAATATATAAATTTACATATTTAATTTACAAATAAAAAAAAAAAAAACCTGCATTTATAGGATTATCGTTATTATAATTATTATTATACAAATTGCGATTAAAACCATATTTGTAATAACTATAATATTATATAGGTATATAATCAATATATGACAATATATCAAAAATCAATAATAATATTGAATACAATAAAAACATGGTCATTTATATTAATAATATAATAATAGATATTATTTTCATTTTTCACTCCATATAATCAAGTCGAAAACGATATACTAAAACGTATAGATTTCAATAACAATATATAATATATGATTTCATATACATTCAAGTTAAGACTATATGTATTCTAAATTGTATATAATATTATATATCAGTTTAAAAAGTGATTTAAGTTTAAAAAATTCGTACGAGACTGCTCAAAATCAGCTGTTTTATATTTTTAAATAATATAATAACCAACGATATCTGTATATAATATTATGATGATGTATTATTTTAAATATATTTTATTTATTAAAAGACGAATAAGTATTCTCGGATTTTACATAATATGAATAATAATAATAATATATGACCGATAATGATAAATATGTTATGTTATATAACTAACATATAATATATATTTAATTTTTAATCTATATAAACTACTCGTGTAACGTAATATGTAACGTACTGTCTAAATTTTAATATTTATAATTACTATTTGTTATATTTTCGAAGTTCAATTCGCCCGGTAACGTAAAAATTCGTACGCGATGAAACGAAAAAATAACTTTTATATATTATATTATTATATATCTATCGGAAAACGATCGCGTTTACCTCAGTCGACTAGTTCGGTTTTGATCGCTTCGTCCGGCGTGGTCGTCGTGGTGTACGGTTGCGAGGGCGGCGTGGGCGTTTGATTGCGATCTTGCATGATTACTGTGGGCCACGGGCCGCCGCCGCCAACGCCGCCGATCATTCTCTGCAGGCCCAGCGACTGGCGAAACGCGTGCAACCGTTGTGCGGCTTGTAGCTGCTGTTCGTAGTACCGTTGCAGTAGGCCCGTCTGTTCCCAAACGCCTCCGTTCCGGCACGTCATTTCCTCTTCGTCCTCGCTACTACCTGTCGTTGTTGTCATCACCGAGTCGTTCCGTTGCCGTTTCGGTGGGTCCGGTGCCAGCAGTGAGGCCACATCGAATTGCCGTTTTTGGGCACGACAGGCCGGCATTATTGGAGCCGACTGCAATTGTAGTAGTTGTTGGATTGGCGGTTGTGGCGCTACTGGTTGAAAGAAAAAAGACGGCGGATGGCCACCGCTCGGCGGTGGTGGTGGTGGTGGAGGTGGCCACATTCCTGGGGATTGCAGGGCCACGGCCGCAGCTACCTGCATTGGCGACGGATGATGGAGCTGTTGTTGTTGTGGCTGAGGAGGCGGGGGTGGCGGCGGACTAGGCGAATCGTTGCCGTCGTCGTCCACGGCCAATCCCATGTGACGGCGAACCTTGCGTTGCGCTTTCCGACGCCTGAAGTCGCCCTTCTTGAAGTCGTCAACGTTGGCCGGATGTATGGCCCAGTAGTGGCCCTTACCGTTAGCGCTTCGGCCAGCCTTTACGAAGCAATCGTTCAACGACAGGTTGTGTCGGATCGAGTTCCGCCATCCCGGGCCGCGGGTCCGGAAGTACGGATAGTTGTCCAATATGTACTGGTAAATGTCGGACAACACGAGTTTCGTTTCGGCAGATCCGAGTATGGCCATGGCGATCAGTCCGATGTAACTGTGTTGCGGCTTAGGCTCGTCGGCGTTCTGGCCGCCGGCACCGACGCCGGGATGGAACAGGGCCACCGGGAACCGTCCAGGTGGATATATGCCGGCCGCGGCGGACGGGTATACGGGACACACGGCGCCCCAACCGCCGCCGACGGCAGATAACCGAAGTCGTTCGGCCTGCAGGGCGTAATTGTACAGATGCAACCGGTAACGGTTGAGATTGGCTTGCGACGAGTCGACGGCGAGTCCGGGATCCGATGAGCCTTCGTCCGTGGATCTGCTGCACATGACGGCGGTACGGTCGCGAATGAGGACGACGGCTTCGGTGCTGCTGGCTACTGCCGTTCCCGCCGCACCACCACACGTTGTCGGTACGCCTACGAGCCGCGCCACAACCCCTCCATCGGCGGTACAACAACAAATACACAAACATCACAGCGGCAGCAGCCGCGCGTACGTGCGTACATACACAAATTTGTTTTATTTTTATTCTACCAACAGTGCGCTATTGGTATATACATGCATATTATGTACATATACGTATAAAGGTGTATATATTATTATTATACGTTTTATGTTTCGATTTCTGCGTTCCTTTTCGTCGCTGTTTCTCACAATGTCACTCTATCGTTCTCCGTGCCCCGTAACTCACTCTTTCACTCTCTCTCTTTTACGCCACCGTTTCTCTTTTACTCGCCGACCGCTTTATCGTTGTATGTTTGTGCATGTACGTATGTATATATTTATGTATATATATACATCATATATATATAATCGCAAGAGGAGAAACACGGGTAAACATTACTGCCGCGGGACAGTTTCTGGGCGTGACTCGCGTCCCACGTTCCGATTGGACCGGCCGGGCGACGCCCTACGCACACCGCGGTCGCGTCGCCCGGGTTCCCGTTCGCCGGGTACCGCGCGCCCCATTTCGGCCGTTTTCCACTGACGAATATATACGTTTATATACCGTGTGTACCTATATATATATATATATATAATAAGAGAAGAAGAGGGATTTAACAAAACAGGGAGGCGTGAGGGAGACTGCAGATTTCGTATAATAACAATATACATATTATTATATATATATATACATTACCGTACTCGGGTATATATAAAACAAATTCTCGTTTAGTTTCTCTTTTTGAGATTATACGTATTATATAAATTGTTATTTCTATATATATACAATAATGTACCTAGGGTATATCGTAAAGGGAAATCTTGTATTTATATATATTATATGTATTTTTATTTATATAAAAATGTATAATTTATAATATATATATACGTGCATTATAATATATTTTTTTGTAATAATAAATATTATATTATATTTTGATTTAGTTTATATCATATTAGATATCAATAGATTTGATAATAGAATAATTATATCTTAATATCTTATAAATTTTGATTAAAATATACGATAATATAATATAATATTTGTTTGCAATATTCATAATATATTAATGGAATATTTGTATGTGGACCATCATTTCTACTGACTATATCGAGGCTTCGACACATAGACCAGGGTTCAACGCGTTTTAGAATTGTGTCCATAAGTTGGTATATATATGTTTACGAAAGTCAAAGAATGATAAAGGTATATAAAGTCATTATATAGATTTCTACCTTTATAATATAAACTCCAAATATAATATATTAGATTACATTATATAGTATAACTTTATATGAATTATTATATTAGCTGCAGGATATAATTATAGGTACTATATTATACCTATCTAAAATAAATTCATTGATTTTTGATATTATATTTATCAATATTAAATTTAGATGATACATTAAATTAACAATAAATATATATTATAAATGTTTCATATTATTATACGATAATTCCGAAATATAATACACATATTAAACATGTACCATATATATCGGGAATGTCGTTTACAATATTATTGTACAATAATAATATATACAGTTGGCATAAAATACTCTATATTTGTATACATAAACCATATTATACATCATGGGTACACTTCATAATAATATATATTATATGTATATATACGATTATACGAATAATAATAACATGTACGCGAGCATAATGACAGGCTGACAACAATAATATTATATTATGTGTAACCGTACGTCCATTGTGGCATAATATATTGAATTTGAAAGGAGAGACCGCCTTTGAACTAGGCCATATGTGACGAAAAACATATAAGGTCACTTTTTTTCTTCTATTTTTTTTTTTTTTTTTTTTTTATACAATACGTCGAGGGAGATTATATTTATATATATATATATATAATAGTCCGAATAGTAGCCTTCATCATATTATACGATGCGGTACGTAATAATTTAGTTATAAAACGCATATTTCGCGTTTTACGCCAGACGATCTTTTCGCGTACCTATAATATATAATAATTATGTGCAACTTAAACCCTTTTTCATTTTTTTCGGTCCCGCGGCGAGCAACCATCATGCAATATCATGTGCAATTGATGTGAAGCACTATAATGGGCTTAAACTTAAATACAAACGCGTAAAGAAAAAATAATCGATTATTGTCGCCGCAAGATAATAATAATAATAATATAAACTATATAAACAGCTATATATACAGTAAACAGAATGAAAATATATTTTTAATTTTATACCAAATTAACATATTTATCACCGAACTCGATTCCTTAAATTGATTTCCCTAACAAATAACCCAGGAAAATATAAACTGAAGAGTAATAAATAAACAAGGTATTTTGTTACGCTTTAACGTTTGAAATATTTTGTAATCCATTATAATGCTTAATAAAATCTTTTCTAATTACAATTTCTATTTTCTAATTGTATTATTATGTATTTTTTTTAAGTATTTTTATAGATTTATAGACATCTTATTAGTGTTATTATTGTTATTATATTATTATATAATTATCTACAAATAGAAATAAAATGTCTTTTATAAATTAAAATATAATAGGTAGGTATATAATTATTAATTTATTTTTTATTTTCATAATTATAAGAAATAATAGATACTATCGAAGTTATGTTTTCTGTGAGGATTATTTTTTCATGTTATCCTTTAAATTTAAATTATAAATTTTATTTCTAAATAATACAATATTTATTATTAAAAATTAAAAATTTAATATGATATAATTTCAATGAAATAATTTTCTTATATTTATGTTTTATATATTTCTATATTTAATTATGAATCAACACTGTTTTATTCTACCTATATAATATAATCTATAACAATGGATTAAGATTAACTATATATATAAAATATAATATAACAATAATGATTACATTATGTAATGTAGGTATATATAAATAGTATAATAATTATTTTTTAATTTAATTCTTTAGTGTAAAAGTTTGTAGGAAAACTTTATCAAAGTGCAGTTAAAACGTCTTTATTTTAATTTAATTTAATTCTTTATGTTTTTGCTGGAAAACATAAACTTTGTAAGCATCGAGCATAGTGGAAAATTGTATTGTTGCATAAAAAACAGCTAAACGGCAATGGCGGCTTTACGGTTGGAATAATAACTACTTGGGTAAACGAGCTCATGAATATTCAATGAATTTACCATACCGGATAGAAATCTCACACAAAAACTATATGAGAAGAGGCCCTGAAGAAATTTCACCGTTTTTGTCGGTTGTATATTTTATTAGTGTGCGCTCGTTATTTTCATTAAATAAGCCTTCTGATAAAAAAAAAAAAAAACTCCGTATTATTATACGGTTTCATTAAAACAACTCGGTTTACTTTCGGACTTTATAATTAAACACTTTTTTTCCAATTTATGCCAAAGACTATTAAGGAACTGTTTTTCATATTACTTCCTGGTTTATAATTAAATACTTGGGTGGAAATTGGGCGTAATACTGTAATAGCTGTATTGTTATAGTTAAACAAAATATATAATATCAGCTCCCGTCTTCCATTGCATTTTCCTAGTTTTATCATAAAAACAAAATGAGAAACACAATAAATAGATTTCAAGTAAATAACTTTTTCGAAAATTAAAATTTTAAGAACACTTTCAATAAAGACTAAATATTAAAATATTATATACATTAACCTTTTTACATTACGTATATACCTACTATATTATATGGTTATATAATAATTATATAAAATTAAATTATCAATTTTTTTTTAAATTTTATAAGAAGAATTCTTATGGATATTATTTATTAATATTAAATTATCATTTTATCATTTTATCATTTTATCATTTTTATATAGGTACGTTTCAATTAATAATAAAAAAAAGTCATAAATCATATCTCGTATATTTATTCAGTTTTAAAATAATATTATTATTGACTTCAATTTTTTTTATGCATGAGCTCTGATTTATTATTTATTTATTAGATATTAAAAATGTTTAAATTGATATGAAAAATTGATATAAAATCGCATTTTTTTTTTTCTAAATAATATCCTATAAATAAATTGTATATTATATTTATAACGTGATGTTAAAATATTATTATTATATACTATAGCTGGTTCAGTCTGCAGGAATTAAATTATTGTAAAATGCCGATGCCGACAGAAATCCGATATAAACTATAAAAAAATATTATTCAATACCGCGTACAAAGTGTATATTATTATATTACCTATATATAATATAAATATAAATGCGTTTTCGGTTTTCATGAAGTAGCTATTTTTTATTATATAAAAATATTATTATGTTATACCTTATTGAAAAAATGAAAACAACGACGGATGGCATCACAATCGTTTTCGCGTTTTATTATACGCGTCTTCGGCGCGGAATGTGACATTTGGTCGGCATCGAGATTTTTGCGATTGAGATTTAATAATACAAAGTAAATCGACCACAATAAAAATATTATATTTATACATCTCGTATCCGCGTGTAAAGGCGTTATATAATAATAACACTCAGCTTTCACACATAATAATATTATTATCATTATTTTGTTATCGCGTACCTGTATTATAATATTATATAATAGATTAATATAGTACAATACAATATTGTAATAGCGGGAGGCGCGCGCGACGATTATTACGCGTGGTCCGCGGCGCGTTGAAACATGAACTGCGGTTTGTATATTTATTATTATTATTATTATTATTATTATTATTATTATTATTATTATT
>JAIUCT010000013.1:2281780-2293850 GCA_021307375.1 Tetraneura akinire | reverse complement strand
TTATTATTATTATTATTATTATTATTATTATTATTATTATTATTATTATTATTATTATTATTATTATTATTATATAATATAAATTATGTTCTCATCTCGTCCGTTTCTTCCTGCATCTCTTTTACCTCCCGTCTCGATATAATATAATATTAATAAATCGGTATTGCAGAATCCGATACACGTATAATAATATGAGAGACGCTGGAACACTTCATACGCGGGCGTCGAGTTGGTTGATAATAGAGGGTGTATGTGTATTGTGGGGCAATTTGGGGAAGCTTATTTTTCAGATTTACCTAAATTATTGTACTTAATATAAGGTACTCTGTGCGCAATAATATTATAATGCCGAACAATCGCGGCTTCGATCGATTTAAGAAAAAGAGAACCAATAATACGCAAGAAAGACTATTGTATAATAATAATATATTTATATAAATTGGGGGAAATAAAAGACTGATTTTTTGAACGGTTCCCAACGCGTATATATCCATTATATACCGCGGTAAGGTTTTATAGGTATATCAGATATAGACACATATAGGAGGTACGTACATAAGTGGGTCTCTGGTTACGCGTCTTTGTCGCGAACGATTATTATCGTATTATTATTTTTTTTTTTCGGCTATTTTTCGTCGATTTAATATAATAATATAACGCGATAATCCCCCTCGTTATTTTACACTATACGCGCGCTATTCTGTAATAATAATATAACACTATATACGTGTTAATAATAATAAAAATAATATTATAATGCGTTTTTCGTACCGCAACCGCACATCGTCTCGACGGCGGCGTGTCGGACAGAACGAAACACACGTATAAAAACGGAAGAATAAAATATAATAAATATTATAATATATACTCGTATGTTTTGACGGACGATTCGACAGCCGCACGGGCACAACAAAGTAATAAAATTTCTGAAACATTAATACAAAACGTACCTATATGGACTTATTATATACGAACGATATAACATTGGTGCATCGAACGCAGACACGACTGTAAGTAATAAATAAAATAATAATATGATAAAAATAATACTTGATAGATATAACACGGTGTATAATTTATCGTTTATGGTAAAATTTGTAAAGTACATCACATATCCAATATTATGTGTAAATCCATATAGGAGTATGCGCGGCTTATGCTGCCCCTGAATCTATTTTCTTTCACTGCAATAATTATTTAATTTTACCATTGATAAATGAAATTTTCATACATAAATTATACATTACATTTTTAATATTACAAAATTAAATTACCTACAATACTAATACAATTATAATTGTGATACTTAAGATTAACTGTAAAATAAAATAATGAAACTATATGGGTAAAATTTCTTCAAAAATTGGGCCGAATTTACGTATTTTATGCTACCTCTGAATTTGGAATATGCAGCGCACGATTCTAATTGAATAATCAAAAATAAATCTGTGTATAATACCTATATTATAATAATAAGATAAAATACGATCATCCCATATAATACGTCGAAATGTATATAACATATACGTACATCATACATGAGACTTAACTATATACAATCAAAATACGAGTATATTATACACTATTTAGCTGTTATATCTATATAAATATTATGTTATATTTGTAGGACTTCCGCATTACAGTGTATACATACGATATTATTATTATTTTACCCTATATTATCGCTTCATTTCCCATGAGTTTATGTAATATATTACACACAAGTACCTATATAATATAATGTGAGTATTTTTTTTTTTTTAATTAATTAAACTATACGGGATAAACCGGAAGCTTAACGTTCGCCACCCCTTTTGCGGTGTATAACTACTGTAGCAAAAGCCAAAATCCTATATATATATATAATATATTATTATATATACACGCGCGAAATACCGCGAAAGGTTTCCCGCACAAAAAGAAGCTTTTGTAAAAGTAAAGCCTTTTGCGTATATATACGCGCAGCCACCGCAAAAACGTTGTCGATGATTAATTTTTTGCCCGCACACACATACAGCATACACATCAAGAGGAAGCAGTCCTAAGCCGATTTGTAAACCGAAAAAGAAATATATACCCTTCGGTATTACACTATTCCTCCGTAACATCATCATATCACCATCAACGTCATCGTAATATATTTTATAATAATATTATTATGCTATATATTTACATGTATATATAATATGCTTAAACTTAGTCAACCTTGTCTGCACAAACACGCCGAGTTAAATATTTTACTATACATATGACGTGATTGTAAAATAAATATTACATATAAATGATATTATGTCTTATGTTCTCATATTTACAAATATACAATATTGACGTAGTTAATAATAACAATAAGTATATTTTTTTGTATATTTGTATTTAACTAGTTATTATTTTGAAAATTCCACATAAAAAAATTATTTGTATTATATAAGTACACAAAACAAAAAAATCATCAAAATAATATGTTTCTGTTTATTATAATATACATGATACATATTATATTATATAGTTGTGCATACTGTACACGCACATGATGTATAATACACTATTGTAAAATTAATATAATAATATACGACACGGAATTTCTATATACAGGAATTGAAAAATATCCTGCTGGTTTTACAAATCTAATAACATTGCAGAAAATCATCACGGGCCGATGCTACGTCGGGATAATACTACATCCCCGGGGACCGAATGAACGTGAAACTTTCGATGGACTTGATTGCATTCGGTGAAAACTTCTCCAAAACCATATAATATACTTTACCCCAATGTTAAACCGCATCTATATGTATATAATATAACTGGCATATAATGGCACACACATACACCTGGGGATTTATTTATAAAATAATATTTAGTTATAAGAGATGAGTATTTTCACATAATATGTTATACTTACCTGTATATTTAGAAAATTTGAAAAATAAATCTTAAAATCTTTATAAGTATAATAATATGCCTATAAGCTTATAATAGTTAAAGCATGAAATCAACCAAATAATTAATATATATAGGTACTCGTATACATATATAATTGACATATTGTAAAAGTATCACAAATTGAAAATGAAACTATATGTCTATATACATAAGTGATCATATACGATAGTACACCTAAACGTATAATCGAATAAATAATTTAATAAATTTATTGTAGTTAAATTAATAGTTTTAAAAATTATTAATAATAACATTAATGATTTTACTATCTATATACATACACGCATAATACATAAATATATAATATTTAAATTATAATTTATACACAATCTATAGTTATTTAATTCTTCGTTCATTTACGTTTAATTATTTTAATTTATGTATATAGTATAAACGTTATATGTGAGTATAAGGTTAAGACTTATATATTACACAGACGAACATCGAGCATGGTGTAGGTATAGTAAATTTTATTATTATGATGTATAATATAATTTATATATTGTATGCTATATATTTATTGTCGTTGAAAAAGTTTTGAAGAGAAATATCTCGTGTTATAAGAATAAAAATAAATTTAACGTTAAAATGTGAATGGAATCATTGGTCTGGAAAAAATATAATAATATTGTATATATATATATGTATATTATGAGTGATAGACCATCATCACGGACGGTTATTGTGAATGAAAATATACAAGTACAAATATACTATAATATACTTAGCGTATTTGTATTTTATCATAATATTATTATACTGTATATATATATTAAGTACAATGACCGTCGCAGGATACCATCATAGACATATTCACATACCTACTATGCGTTTCTGAGTAATTCTGTAAATATGTCCAAAAGGATAATACGCCTAAAGAGTGCAAAAACCAATAACATAAAGTGTACTATTATATTTATGTATAAGTCCGATACGCGTTTAAATATGTTTTAGATTTAGACAAACCTCATCACAGCGTGTGTGTACCATTATATTATATACTATAATATAGAGAATTATTGTTAATACCTGACGCGCGACGATGAATGAAATGCTCGTTTCGATAATGTACATAAATATATAATAAATATAAACGATTTATTTTTCTTTCTTTTTGAATGAATATGAATGAATGTAACGAAACAACAACACTGTATAAGATTTAGTCCTTTTTTTCTTCTTCTTCTTCTTCGGGCGTCGCGACGTTCACTCGAAACCACCCCATTTATTATAGGTATACAGCAACGACGACGGCGCGGACTGAATTTTCTGCGCCATCGCCTGCAGGATGAGGATTAAGGACCGCGCAGGAATAGGTACGGTTTGGCCTCTTAAGTCCGTCAGTGACTCTTTTATAACATACCTATAATAACGTTGTACGTATACACAAACGGTTGACAGCAAAAGATTACAGGTAGGAAAGGACGCGTCTTCGGTCGTCGCACATTGTTTGCGCGAGGATTTCGATAAATACCAGTAGCCCATCCACACCGTCTTAAAACGGTCGAAATCCAACAGCGAGTGTCGAGTAGCTGTATATAATAATAATATAACATATATATACAATAATAATGGTATATCCCGTTCTTATCGGCACCAATTAATCTACACACACACACTAGAGTAAATATACACACATAAGTACAATATAATATATGAATGTGTATGTATATATAGTGTGTACATTTGTGTGTGGGCGGATACATGGAATGCATTTAAATGACGCGCGAATTGTTAGGATTTCCGGTTTACGTATATATTATACTCATACAATCATATTAGTAGAATATGACAACCCGCGTGGAAGTACGCCTATATATACTTATTACTTATATGCATGTAATACGCGTATATAATAATATATAAAATGTATATATGAACTTAAAAAAACTTGAGTTTTTAAATTATTTTCAAGTGATTATATAAATAGTTTATAGTTATATAGTTAGTATTCTATAGTTTCAGAATTATACTATTATATTTGTTAGAAAATGATAAAACTTCCTAGGCTATGTAGTCTATAGTTCTTGGCGAGGTTCTTGGTCTATAGCCTTATCTATATGATAACGATTCCTATAGTTGATTTAGGAATTGCCAATAACGTTTTCGGTAACATAATTATACTCGTATTATAATTTATCATTATATATCGATTTTTATTTTTCACGCAAACATACGATATACGAATTATCGAAAATATTTTATATTTATATAGTTATATTAAATATATTAAGCGCGTATATTGGAAATAATGTACAAATTTCATATTTTTTCGTTATTTTATCAAAACGGGGATTTATAAGACACACGAGGCTTTTACTGCACGCATCACGAAACGGTAAATTGCAAGTCTATTGTGTACGCGCAAAAAGCGCATATTAAGTCGCGTGTTGAGTGATGTTGTAGTCCCGTCGCATGTCAACGCGGTTCCGGATCCGTCTATTTAGCAACCCGTTACGGAAATGGGATCCGACTATATACGAGCAGTGAACGGTGCGCGCAGACCGAATACCCACTCAATTATACAATCAATTGTCATCCGCGACAATAATATATTATCATCACTATATATTCCCTCCCTTGTACGACCCTCTTTAATTTTGGTCCAGTTTTTTCTATCTTTTATTTTATTTTTTTTTTAACCTTATACACGATTTTTCCCCAGCAGGTCATTGTGTATAATATATATAAATGCCCCGATTTAAACAATTTTTTTTTTATTTTTTGTACGTGGGAAACGTGTCTCGATTTCAATATTTCCTCCCGATGTTGGATTGGACAATTGGTCACGAGTCGTCTGACAGTAAATTGAAATCACGAGCTAACGTAAAAATAAAAATATTATATTATAATATATTATTATGTATATCAATATACAATTTTATATTATGATGTCTATATAATATGCGAAATACTATCCATATATAATTTTATTTTAACTTAAACGGATTAAAACCCTGCTATCACGGAAATTTGTGATTTATACCTAAATCGTTTTCTTTTCAAATATAAAGGCCCATCACTGGCTTCACATCGTATATCCTATATATTCTATATCTAGTCCTCACTATTATAATATTTGCTACTTCTTCCGGATTATTCACCATACGATGAGATCCAAGATTAAGTTCGTTTATATCCATCTTTTCTTCGATCTACCCATAGTAATATATATATAAATATATACATATTATATACCTTCTGCAGGTTAAATTCATTTATATTTTACAATACGTAATACGTGATCCGTTTGCTTTAATTTAAAATGTAGTCATGACATATAATTTTAATATTAACTCGTCAGCATAAAAAAAAAAATATTTTCTTACAATTTGCACACGATGTAATTTACAATATTTATTATATGTTTTTTTTAATCCACGGTCCATTTGCACGTTTATAGATAGAATATTTTATAAGATATTTTCAAAGTAAATACACGGCGAACAGATGTGGTGCGGAGACGATCCGTGATGTGTGCATATTACTCGTATATTATATATACATAAACATAAAACACGGTGGCCGTGGCGGCAGGGCGCAGGACTAACCGATCATTAAATTGGCCATAATTCGGAGGGTCGCTGGCACAGACACGGTGATTAAGTTATCCCTTCAGCCCATTTACACGGGCCAACGGCTCGTCGCGTCGCCTCCCTCACAAATTAGTGGCTTTCAACAGTCATTACACAACGCACAGACACATATATATATATTATGCCTCGGAGCGTCGTGTCCCAAAACAAACCGACCAACATCATAATACAATAATATATTATAATAATATACACATCAATACCTGCACATAATATAGAAATTATTAATATTATATATAATTTTAAAATGGCCGTCTGAGACTGCTGCTAAATAATTATATGTATTTATTTTGTAGGTGCGAAAAGTAAGTAGTATTATATATTATAATGTATACAGAGTGTCCCAGATCTCTTCATTCATTGAAATATCTCTACTAAAAATTAAGTTAAGTAAAGGACTGTAATATTACTTCTATTACTTTTTTAAATTTAATTATCCCTTAAAAAATTTAAAAAATAACTAGGTATTTATCCAAAAATTTTAATTTATTAAGGAGATATTTTAATGAATAAATAGATCTTGGACACCCTGTATACGGATATACTATATAATATATTGTTATAGTATTATATAGCATTATATCTTAAAAGTATATCTATATCAGATAAAAATGCGACCAAAGAGGTTTTTGGTATATTTTATTATTATTCTGAAATTGTGAAATTCATAATACATTATAATACAAATATAAAATTTATATAACAATTTAATTTTTTTTATTAAATGAAAATATATATATATATATATTTAATTATTATTATATATATTATTATTATATAATTATTATATGTTATTTTTATAACATTTATATTGTTTTCTAATAATGAGTTTAAATAGAATATTATTTCAAAAATAAATCTTTTAAGATATTTTATATATATATATATATTATGTTATTTAAACGGAAATTTATAAAATAATAGATTTAAAAATATTAATTTAAATTAATATAATTATATAAATCTTATTCTATGTATATATATTAACAATAATTTAGAGTTATTTTCAAACAATTGGTATAATACTATAATGTTATTTATTTTAAGAAATTATGTTTCAGTTTCAATTTAAATACCTAACATAAATGATTGTGAAATAATTTATTATTTTCTAGAAGATTTTATTGAAAACCAATTACCTAATATTTTTAATTAGAATCAATAATAATCATATAAATCCATTAAAACTCGCGTAAACTAATAATCTTATTATCTTTAACAGATTAAATGGTTTAACATAACTGCGAGTAAAAATTGAGTTGCAAATTATTTTAATATAAGTAATTTTATTATCATTTTAAGCCTTTCTTTCGGTGAAATTATCCATCATATTATCATTTTAATATTAACTTGACAGGTGCGAAAATAAATACAATAACCATCATAAATTTCATTACGATACTCAATAAAATATTATGAACTTTATGCATTAAATATTATATATATATATATATACACAGACACATTATTACTTTATAATATATAATGATATAATTCGTAATAAATATTAAATTAAATTATATTTTTATTTTAAAGAAAATCGAAAGCGTTTGTAGAATTATTATATTTATTGATTATTATATTCATTATGAAACATAAAACATTAATTGTGTGAGTAATTATAAGTAATTAACTAAAAATATTAAAATAAAACACAACAAAAACTATACATGAATATAATATACGTCAGATAATACATTAGTACCATATATATATATATATATACGTACCTAAATCTATCTGTATGGTATATGCGACTATATATAATATATACAATTCGTTTAGTGTTTTGTCATTCATAATAATGGTTAATAATATATACATATAATAATAGACAATAGTTGCGTTTAAAAAATAATAATATAAAAAATAAAAATCATTATGATTATGTATTATTTTCTATATATTCATGATATTTAATGATTAATTTAAAACAGTATCATGTATGGTAATGTATATATATTTTATATCCTATATAGTACAATACAATAAGATAAAATAAAAATAAAAAAATCTATGTAGCAACTAGCAATACGATTGTTATATTATTTGTATTATATAAATATTATGTATGTATATGTATATAAGATAAAGTTGTATATTAGAATGGCTTTCATGTTCATACAATTATATTTATTTTATATAATATACTAATGTAGTTAAAGATTGATTATTGTAAAATGTAAATGCTTTTACATATTTTAATAGGTTGTAGGTACCTATTCAAGTATATTAAACATAGTAGATATATATATAATAATATTATACTTTATAAGAGCTACGATAGACGATATTGTTTTTATAATTATATACTCTATACCACTGTATAAAAAATGTTTTCAAACATTTTATATTTTTTTTTATTCTTAAATATTAAATTATTTTTAAAATTTGTACCTTATATTATACTTAGGTATATAATTATAATTATTACGTGCAGTTTACCTACTGCAGTTATTATTCTACATTTATTTTCGTATTAATTATAGTATAGGTATATTATAATATACAATACTAATGTGTGTTCGTATTTATGAAATATAACCGTTTCGCGTTAATGAAAACGGTTAGCGCAACGTTTTGGGGTAGTTCTAAAACGATTAACGTCAAGCCACGTACAATTCGAGACGACGACGAGCGAATAAATGGGGGTGCGATGGTACAGCTTTTCCCATGAGGACAAATGTCGGTCTGCGATGACGCGGGCGGCCAGAAGAGGAATTCGAAGAACAAGGCCAATCATCGTTATATGGCGTGTGTATATATGTATATACATACGTAGGTACGTACATTATGCGTATTTAATATAATATATACAATCGCTGGTTTCACCCCCAACGGGATAGAAGTATATAATATGTAGAAACCCGACCCTCAAGAACTTTATAACGAACGTCCAATGTCACATGGCTCATCCTAGATACCATATTATAAATATATATACACTCCAAAGAGTATATAATATATATGTGTTTAACCGCAATAACCGTGGTGATGGTGTCGCGTGTACGGTATAATAAAATCAACGCGCGTGTCTCGTCGCGGTATATGGTCGCAAACGGAAAGGCCAATTATCCGCGCGATTGACGGATATTATATTATTATGTTTGTGACATTAAACGGCGAAAATAATTCACCCTGCCTCTGCGCGTTATGTTACAAGAGAATATTTATATATGCTAACCTTATATTGCGCAATATTTTAGTAGGTGTATATTATTATAATTTATAATTATTATTTATTATGAATTATAAGTGACGATTTTACTACGTATAAGTAGGAGAGAAGAATCATACTGAATTCCCTCATCAGAAATTTAAAAAATAAAGAATTAAATTCCCAAAAATTATCGTGATAATCATAAATTTAAAATTTTAATAATAATCAATGTTTAAATTTTATTAATAATATAATAATGATTAATGATTATATTATACGTATAGTTTGTATAAAATTAAAATTATTATTAAGAAAAATTATGGAAAAATAATTTAAAAGTCATCTGGACCTCAACAAGGTCGATATTTTTTCAGTAGTTTATAAGGATTAAATGTTAAATATTTATCATATAGAAATATTCATGTATACAACGAAGGATGAGACATATTTTAATGGATATATATTACGACATATCGAAATTATAACGCATAATACTATAATATATTATTTATAATATGCACTTTATATGTACTCGTATTTATAAAAGTACAAAGACTCGTTAGTATAATGAGAGAAATTAAATATATAATGACCTTCGTGAACTTTGAGATTTTGAGAAGACCTATACAAATACAGGAAGCCGATAATTCGGGGTCTTTATATAAATATATAACATTACTTTGTATATCGTATACATATTATACTATTATTATATAGTATTGGTAAAATGGTAATGCAGAGATTTATTGATATATATATATATTATGATATTATATAATAGCCTTTAAAATATGACGAAGAGAATAAGTAATAATATTATATTCTCTATAGTAAAATCTGTAATAATTACTATAATGGATTAAATAAAATAAATGTATAAATGTCGGATGCGCGATATAATATACGAGTATTTTGATGGTGTTATTTAATTTATGTGACATTATATTTTATAATAATTAAAATTTATCAACTTTTATGTAAATATATGCGTAAAAAAATTTAATTTCAGTAAGGTTGACACGCTTACGCGCCAAATATTAACGAAAGTAAAAATGTATAAGTATATTGCAATTTTTAAGGATTTCAATAATTAAAAAACGACAGAGCCATATGGATATTATAATGGTACGTATATAATTTAAAATTTTTATAATAATATTATATAATACATAATATGATATATGAATCATTCCAAGATTGTCGCGGTACAAATACTACAAATTATATAGCCAGGAATGTATTACATATAATATAGGGTTTAAATGATATATTATATTTTATATTATTATATGACGTATTGTATGATAAAATCTAATAAACTGAATCATATATGCGTACGTATATAGCCTGTAATTTTCTTTTTTTTACTTAATTATAGAAAATTGATATTTTTAAATACAGTGAGGGGAATATATTAAATATAATATAATATTATTTATATGTATAGTTCTGAAAGCCCTGTTGTTATGTATATTCATATACTACGCCTACTCGAACTTGTAAAATATATATTATGATTGCCACTATATACGTGTATAGTATATTCCATACATCAACCATATGCCAAGTTATAAGATATTTAAGGTACTATAAGACACGTCAAAATATAATGAATTATGGTAGATACCTATATATAAAATCAAAATCAGAAACAACAGAAACATTATAATATTTAGGTTAGGTATATTATATAGATGGATCATGGGAATAAACTTTGTATATGTATAATTACTAATTACACATAAAATTAAGAATAAATATTTATCGTACTTACGCGAAAGATTTTTTTTTTTAAAAAAAGTGTATCCTTACTGTTTAACCGTTATGTATATATACGCGTAAATAATATATGTATATATATAGTGTCGAAAAGAGCGTATACCGTTTGCAAATTCAAAAACGCGCTGCTGCTGTTTAACATTCAATTTGCATTTGATTTGCGCGCGTCCGACCCTCAGGGACGAGCTCGCCTCGGGGCATCGGTCAAATTAATGTCTGAACACATCATTTTATGTATATATACACACACAGTACTGGATTAAAGGGTTATAGGAGGATAAAAGGTGCCTTTTTCAAGTATACGGCATACACTCGCATAATATACGAGTATATACTGCAGCAAGTACACGGGGGCGTATATACATCGCGTGTAACTATATAATAATAATATATTATATTATTATATCGCATAGCATCAATACAGAATGTATATATAATATAACATATACACCCCGAGATTATTATCGTCCGCGCGTGTTTGGTTATGCTTATGTATAATGTAAATATATGTAGTGAAAACATCGTTTTTCGACGTATATAATATAAATAATAATAATAATAATAATAATAATAATAATAATAATAATAATAA
>JAIUCT010000013.1:2252991-2281770 GCA_021307375.1 Tetraneura akinire | reverse complement strand
TAATAATAATAATAATAATAATAATAATAATAATAATAATAATAATATATATGAATATTATATAAATATAAATTTTATATGGAACCCATACCAAAACATTATAAATGCACATACGCAAAAGGGTTACTCCGTCACTAAATCAATCACATCGTGTCCTGCTGCAGCATCGTGCAGACATTGTCCGCGACGATAAACGATATCATAATATAATAGCGAGTTTATGTCCGAACATAACATATAATAATATGAGCCGCGGTGTATTATTATTATAGTTTATAATATAATAATAATATATTGTATATAAAAGCTTTTACAGCTGAAATGCGAGGTTTACCAATAGATGTCTACTATAGGACTATAGGACGACGATACGATCGAGTGCCATAATATTGATTGAATCGCTCATATATTACATACCATATACAGCGAGTATTGTATATACCTATATGATAATGTAATATATGCAGACCAAACAGCAGCTTTCTGCAGGTCAAAAATATGTTTAAATAACAAAAATCCACCCTTTTTGCGACACGTGCTGCAGCATGACCGCATCTTTATAAATATCTGTTTAAATTCGAGGATACCCACAAAATACGTATTATAACTATAAGAAAATGATGGATAATAGATATTTCCACATTTTTCGTTGCAACGCATGCATAAATAATTCAAATATAAATATATTTTATTACTATAATATGGGTATATAAAATATAAGTACAAATTTATAATCGATTGATTAACTTGGAACATCTTTATTGAGTTTACTTTATACACCGAATAGTATCTGTAAGTCAGTTGTATTCAAAATTGCATTTATTTTTAATTTATATAGTCCATAAAAATAACCGTGTACTATTTACGACATGGGATTCGTGTACATCGAAGTAATAATACAGTTCTTTGATAAACGCGCTTAACTTGTTCGATATTGTATTTATTTACAGATCAATCAAAAGGACAATCATCGTGATGTTTAATCGTAAATTTGTTAACTATTCTCAGTAATCTACATTTAGTTATACCTTATACATATTATAATATAATAATATACTTTCCTGTTTACATATTTGTTTTTAAATATTATTATATTATATAGGTAATTATTAATTGTATAATACATAGCAATAGTGGATACGGAATGAGAATGACACACCGTGTCACCGCTGTTATTTTATCTATTATTTATAATATAGAATGTCACAATGGTTTTTTACGGAAAAATAAAACTTCATAATACTTCAAATAGGCCGCCGCGGTCTTCAATTAATATAGGTAAAAAAAAAAAAAAAAAATTATAGGTACGAGTATTTTATATCAAAAATACTGAATAAAACATTCATTTTCTCAGTATCTGTATACACGAGGACGTTATATGAAAACAATAATATAAATAGGTACCTACATCGAAGAATTTCTTCGTATTAAACGCCATAAAAAACAAATACAAAATTATATGTATATTATTTTATATACAATAAAATGTATATATGTTATTCTAACTATATAATATATTATTTTGTATAATGACAATAATAACAAGAATGAAAAATTCAAAATATCTTTCGTTTACTACGTATAATCCAATGTACTACTCGTATATATTATGTTTAGACTTCTTATTCCGGGACCAGGATTGATACTTATATATAAATACTTATCTTATAATAGCCTCATATGAGTATTAAGTAATAATTATATCGGTTGTAATTATCATTTAGACATTATTTATAAATTTAACACATTTTAATCAATTGCTATATTTTAGTACGAAGAAATTTTTAAATAAGTTTGAAATATATAAATATTTCCATTATATTATAATAAAGTATTATGCTAATACGTTGATACGTGCATTGATAAGGGTAAAACTACGTTATTTGCGCAGAGTAATAACGGATCAAATTTTTTTCGAAAATATACCTGTATACTCAAAATAATAAATATTATTATAAATATATATTTACCTATGTAATTAATTATAATTTTTTGCACGTATCGATTTTAATTTTCCGTGTGGTCACATTAATACAAATTTTACAGAAGTATAGTAATAACCTATAGTTAAAATATTATTTATATTTTTTAAATTAATAAAAAAAAATAATGAAAAATTACGATAAAGATCGATTTTATTTTTAAATTATTTGAGACTTAAAGATAAGTTTGTACCTACAATAATATTGTCCTCCTAGAACAACTGCAAAAGTAATAAGAGTATTTTTTTGGAAAATTCGATTTTGTATAGTAAAAACCGCACTAAATATTTTTTTAACAGCGATTTTAAAATTTTGTATCGATCAAATTGTTAACTATATGTTAATTCCGTATTATCCGCAACAAATAGATTTTTAGAGATACCGCTTGTCACTCAATGCATATAATATTATATTATTAAATTACGTGATGTAATTGACTTTTGAAGACTGTTGCAGTTTGACAGCCTAAAATTGTTCAGGAAACTTTGGTACTAAACTATATAAATTTATTATTCAAATTCCTATAATAACCTATACGGAATTTATTGAAATAAAAAGTTGTAAAGCTGCAGTTTTTTTTCCGTCCGTCGGCCACTGCAAATATTCATATCAGAATACGCCGCAGACGCGCGTATAAACTCGGTTAAAATATTGTCGTTCCTATCGTTCCCGAGTACGATTATTTATTATATTTGAAAAATATCCGCGTGAAACGCTTCAGAACCGTAATTTTCCCCGCGAACGTCTATATAATTCTATACCGCGGGATGCGAGTATAGACTTATTATACTTATGATAATATAAAATATATTTTTTTTTATACCAGAAAATATAATATGAAACAATGACGTGAATATTTTTCTCACCGTCGTCGCGACCCGTATTAGTAGTATGTACCTTGTGTATTATATGGACGGTGAAAGAAACGCGGGGAGTAAAAAATAAAATAATAACAACGAACGTGTTGTCGAATTAAACGCGTATACACACAATAATAATACCTACCGCCTCCGTCGCGATCCGAATCCTCCGGGCGGCGGCGGCGGCGATAGGTTCGTTCCGACGCGAGGTGTCGGCGGCGCGAAGTGCACGCTGCATAATATAATAACATTCGGCGGCGCGCGTAAAGCGTAATAATATAATATCGTATATTATTCGTCCGGGCGGCGCGCGCACGCGAGTTTCCGTCCATTTTGTGTCGGCGAATTTGTGCATTATCATCGTGTTATTGCTCGTGCTTTGGTATTCTGGTTACAAAGGGAAACGCCGGCTCTTGGCACTTTACAATATAATTACAGGTCGCTGTTGCCGCCGCCGTCGGTCCAACACTTTATTTCGGTACTCGGTACTCGGTATTTTATTTTATTATTTTATTTTATTTTATTTTTTTTTTTACGCGCGTATAATATAATACACATTATACACGCCGTACCATCGTGTATATATTATTATATTATACTCGTCTACCGAAATATTATTCCCTCCGATGTATGCCAGAGAGTCGCGGGTGCGCGCGCATCTTTGATCCTATATAATATATAATATAGTATACAGGGCGATTTTATATGTTATGCGAGAAAAGAAAAAAAAACGATTCTGTTTAAAAAATAAAAAATAAGAATTGTTTTTCATATAAATTATAACATTATAAGTATATACTTATGCATTCCTATCATAGTCAGTAAAGAAATAGCTTGTTATTATGGGAAAAAACAATTACAGTTTCTAATATTATGTTTCGGTTTACTTATATATATTATAAATTATTCGTGTATAGCTGAGTCTTACGCAAACTATATAATGAAATGTTATAATATTAATATATCGTATTTCGATCGCTCTGTATGACGACGTCGTATTTATAATATTATATTATATATTATACTCTTATTATACTCGCTGCTCGACTGCTCGTATCGACGCATTTATTATTATTATTATTAGTTTTTTTTATATCATATCCGTCTTACACCTTGTTTGCCTTTCAATCAAACATTCGAAATCATCCGACTCACCAACTAGCAAACTCTTTATCGTTTTACAACAATATATATAACACACAAAAAATAAGAGCGACGTAAAATAAAATAATAATAATAATAATAATAATATATACATGGGCATGGGCCTAGGACAGCGGCGTTCCAGCAAACGCGTCCCGTCATTTCAATAATAATCTATTTATGTATATTCATAAGTCATCGTTTTTTAGTGTTTTAATGCGCACGTCTGACGGCGGCGCTCCAAATGCGTCTCGTCGGTGCGTGTTGCCGTGCGTTTTTTTTTTTTTTTTTTTTTTACCAAATTATTGACGCGACCGCCGAATCTGACACGAAACGCGAGCTCGGCGGCAGACGTTTGTTATTTATATTATTCGAGATTTTATTATTATTATTATTATTATTATTATTATTATTATTATTATTATTATTATTATTATTATTATTATTATTTATTATTATTATTAGAATAATATTCCGTTGGTTCGGGTCTATGTGACGAACTAACGCAACGGAGGAGGAGGAGAAAAAAAATCACTTGCAGCTCGACCGTATACACTATACACGATGATTGTCCAAAAACGTTATAAAAACACGCGTTAGGTCTTCATAATATTATTACCGCGGTCCAAACCTTCTCGGACCAGGTCCCGAAACGAAATATATGTCAATCCGTCGCACACCAAGACTAAACAATAACAACAATTCAAAAATAAGCGCGTATATTTTATTATTGCCTTATTGGCATTTTTGAGATTGGGCTCGGGCAAATCGGTCTGTATTATTGTACATGTGCGTTCATACTGCACTTAAAATATATTATAATAATAAAATGGATAAAAAATATTGTTTGCAACATTAAAATAATCCAAGCGTATAATTTATATTTATTTTATAATATTGTAATACTTAATACAATATTTTTACAGAACGAAATATTTATTTTAAATTCGTGAAACACGTATTTATATCGTCATAATATGGAATTGTTTTCACTAAAAACCGCGTATAATATCTTGTACGGAGCGTTAAAAAAAAAATATGAAATTTCCAAACACGCGTTGGATTTTCTCCAATGTACCCACTCTGTATGCATACTTATGGTATTTAGATTTACGAATAATATGCGTGTAATACTCGTATATTATTATGTACAAAAGACGGATTTGTGTTATATTATTATAATATTATGCGCGCGTCGTCGTTTTCTTGTCGAACACTCCGGCACTATATACCTTATATATATACTTATATATATACTTATATTATATACTTATATATATATACTTATATTATATACTTATATACTTATATACAGGGCCGGAAAGCCATTTTCCCATTGACATAATATAATGTTATCTTTCATGCTGGTCCCGCCGCCGCCGCCGCCACGAACAAAAGACGTATACGGCGATTACGCGCGCGCGATAAAGGTCGTACGCGCGCCATCAGGAACCGCGCAGACAACGGTCGCGATAATTGTTTCCGGCGTTCGCCGGGACAACGTTACGTTTCGCCCGCCGCCGTCAAATGCGTATGTACATAACGATATTATGTTTAGCGAGGAAACAACGCTCGTGTGTGTGGCGCGCAGAAAAGGGAATAAACGTCTGGAAGCAGGGTGCGCATCGTCGTTATATTATAATGTATATAATAATACATCGGTACACATTTTACACGTATAAGTCTTGTACGTTTGTGTGTGTGTGTGACGAGATTGGTCTATTCAAATCCCGCCAAGGGTTTTATCCAGGGTTTTATCCCCATTCTAATCGCATTGAATTTATACGACGGCCTGGTTATAATTTTATATAATATAGTCAAAGGTGAAAACAGTAACTATATATACCTACGTATATTATATATAATTCTAAATTAACGTACATAATTATTATAATTATATTGATCTTAAAACATATACATAATTTACGTGTTTATATTCATATATATAGAGCAGGACATTGTATATAATTTAATATAAAAAAGTGTATTATTTATGGAAAAATCACTGCTGCCCATATTCTCAATATACTCGAATAAACCGATTTATTATTAGTATTATTTATTAGTATGTAAATTTTTTTTTTTTACATTTTATTGAAGCATATATTTACATATTGTTTAATGTAGTTTCGAAATATTAAAAAATGGGAATTTCGATAAGTTAATTTGTTAATAATATCGACAATATCTCAAATTGATTTAGTAAATTAACTGAATTATAAACAAATATTTTTTTCATACATACCATAATCTATATAATATAGGTTATCTATAAATAATAGATTATAATATTTGCTATAATATAGAAAACATAAGAAAAAAAATACTTATATTAGTAGAAATTAAAAAAGAAACAATATTTATTAAATATTAAATAATAATTAATATTTTTCTGGATTTAGGGGGCATTGCTTCATGCCTCCCCCTTGAATCCGCGCCTAATCATAATATAACATCAATATTTTCTATCTATTGAATCATCGTTTTATTCAATAAAACAATTATAATATAAATAATAAAATCCTCTTGTAGATATTTTTATACGATATTTATTGCTCCTTTACAAATTTCTAAATGGTAAAATAGCGTAAGCGTGTCCGGAATATTTGTTTAAAATATATTACTTTTATTAATTTTAAAGTATATTACAAATAAACACACGTATTATACTAATAACTTTTTTTATGTAAAAAATTGTAAAACAAATGTTGTCCTAAAGAAACCATTAAATATTGTATCCTAAGTTTGATTTAAAGTTTAATTTTAATTTTTTGTAATGATGTCAACTTGTTAAGACATTATGACATTATGTAATAAATATTTATTATTTAGTAATATATACACGAATATAATAACAATATACCTATATTAATTGTTTTTTTCTCAATAATTTTTATCTTTATATACAAATATTTAAGTCAATATGACCAAACTAAATTGAATAATATAATACTTGTATGTCAAATTTCATATTATTTTTTGAATCTATTACACTTTTTAAATTTAAATATAATTTTGTTTTCTAAATATCACTCGTGAGTACACATAACGGTTACGCTTACGATTTATGACGTATACTCGTATATTATTAATTATTATTATCTAAATATAATTAATATGATAATAGATACGCCAGATAAAATACAATAAAATATTATCAAATATTGTTATAGTATACGTCATTATAAACATATTACATTATTTATTATTATTTATTGTACATTTCGACGAACGAAAATGCTTTTGACAATAATATAATAATATACACATATATAATACTTCAAATATTCGAAGCGTTTAAACTGTCAGTTATAACAATATAATATCGTATTATAATATATATACCTATTGATCGTTTCGAATGTTTTTATTATTATTATTATTCGAAAGCCGAAGAGGTGAACGTTGCATGAATAAGAACGGTCGTAGGTATATATTATTATTATTATTATTATTATTATTATTATTATTATTATTATTATTATTATTATTATTATTTATATTATTCTGTTCGCGTCGAGAATTCGAACTGTGTTTAAAATATACATATTGTAGCCGTAGGGGATCGCGGCCGCACGCACGCTCCGCCCAGCTAACTTTACCCGTACAGAAGCTATCCGAATCAAACAAACCGACGCGGAAAACGGTCGGTCCGCACACGCGCGCCGCAAAAACGCTAAAACACACGCACAGATACACAGTTGCGGAATTTACACTCGAATAAGTCGCCGCGCCCGACGTCATATTATTATTATTATTATAATATTATATGCAGCTATACATCACCGTAATTTCGCGTAACCATGGCGAAAAGTTATTCGCACAAATCCATATTTGTATACGCGTCAAAGCTGTACAATATAATATTATGTATACGTAATACAACAGTATTTGTACGCGTCGAAAAGGGCGAACGAGAGAGGATTTTTTTTTTTACGACGTTATAAAATTATCTCTATAATTCCCCAATAATTTTCAAATTATTTTATTATTTTATATAGGTTAGGTTATACTTATAATATACAGGTATATATTAATTAGTCATCCGTTCTATTGGTATTTGAAATATGACTCGAGTTTTGACCAAAAAATAATAATAATAAAACAAATTTATTTAAATATTTTAAAACATTATAACTTCTGTATTAAAATTTAAAAATTTAAAAATATACGAGTAGTCGTTTTTGGTGACAATCAGAATATGATAATATATTTATTTGCTAAATTCCATAATAATAATATTACTATATAAATTACAGTACCGGTGATGGAAGGTATACGAAAATGGATAAGAATAATTATCTGAACGAAACATTATACGAAATTATTTTAAATGTTTATTGTTAATTATTACCATTTTCAATTAAATATTTGATAAGTATTATCACTCTTAAGTTTTAAATATAATTATGTTAAAAAATAAATTGTCATAAATATGTCACACATGTCTTAACCCTCCTATATGTATGTTATTATGATATACCCATTTATATAAATAAACTAATTTATAAGGTACTTAATAGTAAATTTTATTTTATTCAATGAATATAATTTGTTGTCTTCTAAGTCTAAGCTGTTTTCTTTTTAGTTTGTTATTGCTGGAGAAAAGAATCCAATCAAAGCGTTAAAAATAATAAACTGAATGGTGATTAATATCTAATGTATATTCAAATTTACAATGTTTTTCCTATGTTCACTACATTTTAAATTTTACAATGATGTGTGTCTGGTTTATTGTTAACAGGTGCTAATTATGCTATTCTGAAAATATATAAACATAAAACATAAACACCTATTTAGTATTATGTTCAGTAGCAAAAAATAAAAACATAAAATAATTGAATTTCAAACTTTATAATGATCGTAAAAACTTTAAAATGCAAATATTATACAACAAGTCTACACTTTTACAGTAAAAGTTAAATAAATATCTAACTTATCTCAGTTCGCAGGTGTAATAAGATGAAATGAGTATATGTAAACTTATTTTCGCGTGACACGAATTTCATTTCATTTAATATTGATTATTTTTTATTTATGTTGCAATTGTTGGATAACTCTAAGTTGAAAGTTTCAAAAATAATTTCCAATCTCTAAATGTAATATATTTCTTTAGTTATTTTTTATATACCCAGAATAATGATGAGTGATGAAAATATGTATCATTAAAAATTTTATTCTATGTAAATTAATATTTTTGAGTTAATTTATAAAACAATTAGGTATATTCATTCCATTGTTTTTTATAACTTATAAGTTGCTCTTTTGATTAGATTCAATATAATCACTACATCACATTCTACTAAAGCCTGTTATAATTGTTATTGTAGGAAGAAATGAGAACTAAAGTAGAAACTAAAACTCTAGAAGGAGAATAGTAAACTGTATCCGTAATATATAAATAATATATTATAAAATAGTAGAATGTTATCCATTAAAAGAAAAAGCGCATGACTTTTGGTCATTTCTTCCAAAACTGGATTTGGCGAATTTATTTAACTTATCCAAGTCCAAGGGCGTATCTGAGGGAGGTTCTAGGGGTATAAGCCACCTCGAAATTTCTATATTTCTACTTATATCTCTTCTTCTACTTTTTTTATGTCTGTGGACACTTTTACTAGGTACCCAAAAGAATACTCCGATTTTCACGAATAACATAACCAGTTGGAAAGTGGATGTGGTTGGTACTTTATTTAGGTCATTTTTCGAATTTCTCAAAATTGACCCTATGCGACGAAAAACAACGAAAAAAGGCATTTTTCACGAAAACTGAAATTTTGACGAATTTGATTTCAATATTTCACGATAACACAAGCAATTTTTAAGATAAAGAATTGAAAATTTTATTGGGTCTTCACATAGGTACTATATATAAGTGATCAATTTTTGGAACTGTTACGTAGAGAAATTACTCTACAAAATATAGGACGTTGAATATTTCGTAAAATTTTAGTTTTTATGTATTTATGTATTTTAGTTTTATGCACTTTTGGGCATTAAGGTTTGAAAATTTTACTGAAATAACTTACATGTTACTTAATATGATATCAATATATTAGAAAAATTCTAAGTCTCGATTTTTTTTATAGCATATCAAAGTTGATATTTTTAGTTTAAACGAAAATCTTAAAATCCATATTATAATAATATATTCTTCTTATTATTAATTCTCAATACTTTTCAAAAATATTAATAGAAAAACCAAAAAAATTTTGAAAATTTTTGAAAATTTTATTGTACATACTGATATATATTTTAACGTATTTTCAAAATATTAGGAAAATCTCAAGACTCAATTTTTTTTTATAGGTGTTTAAAGTTGACATTTCAGTAAAATCAATATTTAAAGTATTTATATGGTAGTATATATATATTAGTTTTCTTATTATATTACAATATTTTACAATAATATTAAATGTAATTGACAAATAATTTTTAAAAATTTTGAAAATTTTATTGAAGCTTAAACACATTTTACTTAACTCAGCTCCAATTAATTGTGAATTAAGAAATTTACGATTTTTTTTTTTATAACTGTTTTAAGTATAAAAAAAAAGAGCTGATACTTCCTGCCGCAAGGATACAGGTATGTAAATCATAGTGTTAAATTTTAATTAGAATTTAATGCAATGATAAAATATTATGATAATATATTTTTTACCTATTTGTCATTTATACTTAGGCATTATATCTATATAGAAATTAATAATAAATATATTTTTCAAACCTTCCCTGAAAATGTTTTCTAGATACAGCCTTATCTAAATCAGCATTTGTTGTTGACCATATCGCTTTAACACTAACTCCTGTTTGATTTTATATATTAGACCTTAATTTTATTTAACTCATTTCTGTTGAAATTATTCAAATGTACTATATTTTATAGACTTATACCTTAATCAACGAAAAAATTCGCTTGTACCTATCCTATTAAATTAAAGTCTTTTTTGAGTTTGATCTCATATTCACAAATCAAATTTATTTCAGTATAATATACTTACAAACAAAAAACAACTTATATAGGTGTTAAGTAAACGATAATTATCTTCTAATTTAAAAAAAATATATTATTTTATGTAATTATAATATTGTATGGGTATTAATAAGATATTATATTATATCTTGATTATTGTTCGATTATAAGTAAAATTATAAATTTCAATTCTTAATTATCTTTTATTGAAAAATTATTTTATAATAACCAAAAATGTACCTACTTCAAAATTATTCCTGTCAATGCTATTTCGTATTTCCGTATTTAGTTAAAGTATTTATATATAAATTTAATATTAATGAATAATAATTTTATAATAGTAGATTATAATTTTATATTTTTTAAATTTAAGACATGTTAATTCGTCTTAAGTTTTATTGTTAGAATATATTTTTCAATGCCATTAATAAATCTGACACGATTATCAATCAAACTTAAAATAAATGTTGAATATATGCGTTTGGAAAACTTGTGCTGCTATCTACCAGTTTATATCACACCGACGTTATTCTTGTTGCAGTGATATTCGAACAGATACCGATCATAATATGCTCGGGCAATATAAAAACTCTCACAAAACGAATGAAAGTTTGATAAAATAAAATTGTGTAATAAATATTATTTTATGAATCACGTTTAATAATATTTTTCGTTAAAAAATAATAATTATTTACAAACTCGGAATAACATATTGTTCGAGTATATTATTATTATTATTATTATTTTTATTATTATTATTATTTATTTATTTTTTTTTTTTAATATTATTATTTATTTATTTATTTTTTTTAATATTATTATTTTTATAATAATATTATAATGTCAGAATGGGTGCGCCTTGCATAAATAATCGACGTTGACCCCTCGCACACGGACACATTAATTTTTATTATATGCCATTAAAATGTAATATTGCATTATAAATATACTGATATTATTCATAAGTATAATGCAATAATAATTAATATTATTTTTTATATAATCGTAAACGGGAATTTATTATATATATAAAAAAAAAAAAAAAAAAAAAATGGATAAATAAGGCGTCAGAAAGTATAAATGATTTCTTGGAAATATCAAAACGCGTTTATACCGTTTCGTTAGGTAAGTACCTAAACTTAGGTGTGCGACAAGGTAACGACTATTATAATGAGCTGTTATCTACTAATTTACACTATAAAGAGTTTATTTTTTTTATCTCACCCCCATTTTTTAAAAAACGTTTTTTTTTCACCCTTATGATATACGAAGAAATTACGATTTTCCAAAAACTTGTAAAGAAACGACGACAAAAAAAAAAAAAAAAAAAACATTTTTCAAACTTAAATTAAACCTAACCATAAAATTTTTATTAAATAGTATGTTTATTGAAAACAAATAGGTATTTTCATTTCAAACAAGTTATTATTTTAAATTTAAAAAGTTTTTCTAATTAAATATTTAATACATTTTTATAAGTCATTCAATTTATTATAGTAATTTATAATAATTATCATAGATGTATAATTTTACGAATAAATTTCTAACCGCTTAAAACTACAGTGATAAATCGATATAAAAATAATTATATCATCGTTTTGTGTAGGTATAATATGAAAGATTATTATCGAAGTAAATCTAATTGTATTATGGTATATCCAAATGACCATCTATCGCTGTATACTAAATAGTAAATAGTTTATATATGTAGTTATAAAAAAATATATTAACGCATATAGGCTAACCATAATTATATTGACCCGTAGTAACCAAGTGGTAACCGGTATATATTATGGTAAGCTATAAAAAGCGAAGTTCATAATAAGTATTATTATAATCATACTCATATCATGAGTACGGATATTTATATAATTTACATTGTTAATTTATAATTTATCAGTAAAAAGATAAAAATCACGATTTGTCACGATTTCGCGCAATCATATACTGCATTAACATCAATATATAAGTTTTACCATTCTCGTCAGTCTTCTACGGTTTTGCATAATCCTGTATTACGTGAGAATAATTTTATTTAGTGTTTATACAAAACTATCATAATTTTTTTTTTTAAATATTTATTTAGGTAAATTATATAGATCACATTTTTTATTGTATACACTTATATAGTGTTCATGTAAAATTTGTAAAGCAAGAATTGTTTCAATTTTAGTTATTATTTATAATATAAATTCAATTGTTTACCATAATGTCGTATTATGTAACGAGTAAATTATGTGAATTAGAATACTAAAAATTTTAGGTACATATTTTATCATAATACTATTGTATTTAAAAAATACAAATTAAAATCCAATTATTTCATTTTAATATTCACCTTGACATTTTTTATTTATATATTAATATAAATTCACGTAGAAACATAATCTAGTGGATGTGGTTATATATTTTTACGATTTGTCAGTGACTACACATTTAGGTACGTATACAGTGTGATTAAAATATCATGTTCCTAAAATAATAAAATTAAAATTGAAAATTTGTTATTCCTTTCATTTTTGTAACGTGAAATTTTTGATCACTCGCTTTATTTCGCGTTATACTCGAAAATATTATATATAATTGTAAGTTGTAAAAATATTATAGAATCAAAACCTATTTTACGTATCATAAATATTCTAATAATGTCTAAAATACGATAATATTATGAAACGGTTACTAAATGTATACTATAAATAATTATTAGGCCGGTCAACTGAGTTATCGTTATTTCGTTAAAATATTATTATTTTGTTCATATGATATAATATTATGTCTCTAACGCGATTTTGGCTTTTTAATATTAAACATTAATTTAGTCAGCCTTTGCTTCCACGAGGACGACGACGACTGATCACGGTTCGTTTCCTGTGACGTCTCCTCTTCCTCATCGTCGTCGTTGTCCTTCGTACTGGACAATCGGCTGCCGTTTAAATAATAGCTATTGCCGCCTTGTCCGTCGTCGCTGCCGTCGGTGGCCGAACACGACCAACAGCGCGAATTGTCAAGTCCGAAGAATGGTTCGCGGTCATTCTCTGCAGAGCCCTCACTGCTGTCGATGAGGCTCTCGTGATCCGGCCGAGTTTCCGACCAACCATCGTCCGGTTCCACGGCCGACGTTTCGCCGTTGTGATACTCTTCCGACGAAAACGCGCTACCGCTGTCCTGGCACATGGACACGATATCTCGTACTCGGTGCGACCTCGTGAAGCTCTTCGATGGCCGCGGCCACGACGGCAACGATGGATACGACGACGGCCTAGTCGAGTGTAACGCTGATACGATGGCCGCCCTTTCTCTGCGCGCGGAAAACCATCATTATAATATAACACGAAACTTCTTTTTATAATACATACAAATATTATAATTAGACGGTTTTTTTTAAAGTTTTATAATAATAAGAGATTTATATTTCAATGATAAGCTATATCAATACTAATATAATAATAAATAATAATAAATTTGATTTAATTTCTATATAATATTATATGATACCACGGCAGATGTATTGTATTATAATAAACATAAAAATACAAATTATATCATATAATAAATTAATATAACATAGCTGTTAAATGTAGCGGTGAAATTCATCTTGCTGCAATTTACCGCAGCAATATTTCACCGCGGTATTTACTGCTGATTTTATCGCGCCGGTGCGTAGTATCAAAATATATATTTTGTGTATCGTTTTACCTCCTCCACCGAGGCAATCCGATTTTCAACACAACGATTTGTATAATACGTAGGTTAATATTCAGTTTCTATGGAGAATCGCGACGATAAAATGTTTGATACATTTGGACTTGGACACATAATAATAATATTATATAAATATAATCTTTAAACCATTAATGCATTTTTGTCCAATGATATTATGACATATTATTTTTACACGCACAAGTGTACAACACACACAACTACATATAATGCAGACGTCGAAGGGATCAGAAAAAAAAATGGTCTTAACGTCAGAAATTTTTTTTTCTTACACGTTCGTTTTCTATCGTTTTACCGATTTTTGTCGTTGCACAAAGCACGTCGCCATTCCGAAACCATTATAATAAACGCGTCTTCTTTTGTACGCATTTATACAGAATTATATTATTATATTCTAAGGGTTTGCACGTACTTGTGAATAGGGGCATTCGTTCTGGACGAGTTCCACGTGTAGTAATTGTTGATGGAAGTGGCGTCGTCTGTGGTCGACGATGACGACGATGACGACGACGACGTCGAGGAATTTTTACCGTAATCCCTGGTCAGGTCTTGTCTGGTCACCACGTGGTGGTTGGGTTGCATGTTGAACAGGCGCAACAGGTCTACCGTCGAATCGTTATTTCTCACCGCGTTTCTCTTGGATGGCATTTTATTATTTGGATTCGTACTTTTCAATTTTTTATATTCTATAACTGTAACAATGACACGATTGATAATATTATTATGGTCATATTTTACGATACAACCGCGTATACTTGTACGTATTAACTATAATAAGGGTTAATGAAAATATGACGTAAAATAATAACTTAAAAAAAAAAAAAATTTAAAAATGATAAAAAACGATATTAACTATTTTAAATGTGATTTCTTATAATAAAACGCCAGTTTTTCTCTCGTCGGTGTAATTTATATACGCGTGTATATACAGCGACCGATCAATAACTCAACAATAATCTTGTTTCCTCATCGTAATACAAGAGGGCCTAAGTGTACACACCGAATAACCGATCGTTAAGTTTGTCACGACCGTTATAATAAATACTTGACTCGCCGTATAGAGTACTTTTGTGTATGAGATACGCGTTTATAATGGTTTGTTTATTACAAAAAAAAAAAAAATAACTCACAGTGTTTCTAACTTGCTCGTAATTTATACGTATACGATTCGAGAGAGTTAAAATGTCGTTTAAAAATATTATAATTTTCACGGATATAATATATAATAATAATAATAATAATATACGGTGTATAATTTATAATTTTCGTTCTTTTTTCCTAACCGTTTTGTCATCGTCGTTATGGTAAAATTAATAATATATCAATCATTATTGTTATTATTCGTATATAATTATGTATGGTATATAATATGACACATTATACGTATATACAAAACATATGTTATAAATTAATAATAATATTTTGAACATCAGCGTTCCACGTATATTATATTTGTTTATATTAACATTATTGTATCATTTTGTATATTATGACCTATACGCACTTAAAAGACCCCCCACAAAAAAAAATACCGTACTCGACTGTAATACGATACATAATAATAATAATAATAATAATAATAATAATAATAATAATAATAATAGTAATAATAATAATAATAATAATAATAATATTATTATTATTATTATTATTATTATTATTATTATTATTATTATTATTATTATAATTATAATGCGTCTCGGAAATCGATTATCGTTTTTGGTGCATTATCCGAAAAAAAAAAACAAGGTCGGATTTACGTAACACTTAGGTATATGAAATTTATAATATTATGTAATGTTAAACGATGAAAACATTCCCCGAAAACAATAAACGTCACAAATACTTATTACACGATTATTATAAAATATCTAAACTATATTACAAATACTCGTATTGACATATAATTTACACCACGAACGCGAGTACAATGTAAGTACATTAGTGTGAATAGACATATTATACTCGTATACAAAAAATAATAACAATAACGTACGATAACCGTTTGATCTATCGTTTTTTTTATTTAATATAATATTATGTTATCCATCATTTTTTATTTATTTCTATTCGACTGACTAAACATTTTTTCTCTCTTTTTCTAAATACCCCGTGATACTCACGCTATAAAACGTTTTATTTCCTATTTTTTTTTTTTTCAAAAACGATTACAAATAATATATTATAAAGATAATATAGAACAAATTCGTTAGCGTGATTTGTATATTATTTACTCGCATCGTTTCACCGATAGATCGAAATAATATACAAATCTAAATCATACTCTTCCGTTTTTGAACGTCCGTTATCGCCGTCGTATTATCGATTTTATACGCGCGATATCGTTTGTTTCGTTATAAATAAAAATCGTACGATGACACACGCATTGCAAAATAAAATAATTTATATTCGCGTGTCTATACTTTTATGACGTCCCACGCAAACCTTCCCGACCTGATTGTAAAAAAAAATATCAAAATCAAAAGACATAAATATTTTTACGCAGGACTTGGTAAAATTTCAAAATTATTGATAACGTTAAATTCTGTTTATTTACTTCCGGCTGTCATCAATAAACATAATGCGTGTATGACAAAATTCTTCATAAAATTAATGGCAAGCGATACGTCACGTTAAATAAATATAATAATATCGTATGAAACATCATTTTCACCGATTCATCATTTTTTCACAAGTTTCATTCGATAACATTATCTAACGGGAGAGAGAATTTGTTCCGTTGACCGACGCCGCGCAATACGATAAAATTTAAAGCTTAAGACTAAAAAAAAAAAAAAATCACGTGCACGAAGACGATAGGTAGCAGTTATTATTTTCTTTAAATTTTACATTTAAAATATGTTTTGTTACTAGAAATTGCGAGTGTTTTTTGAATCTTGAAATTTGTAATTCGTCATTTGTAATGGGAGTGACGTATACAGTAGACATTGTGTAATATTATTATTGTTATACGTATTGAAACACGGAATTTTTAATATTAAAATTAAATTTAAAAAATACGATAATTATTCATTTTTTTCGTCGACGATAATTTTATGATATCGCAAAACATTCTATTGTTGTTACGTGCTAAAATCTAATGGGGTAATAATAGAATTAAAATTAAAACCGGTGGCACACGATATTATTATAAAAAAAAAAAAACGCATGGGGTTTGTGAAATATTATACATTTGGGCAATTGTTTTTCTTCTTCATTGGAAAGCAATAACTATATAATACGCACACATGATCGTTATTCTTTTTCGTTATTTTATTACTATACTATATATTAAATTATTTGTTTTTACAGAAAACAATTCGTATTATTGTACGAGAAAACGATCGATTCCATCGAGTTTACGATTGTGCGTTGACATTTATTTCAAGTTGCGACAAAACTGTACGTAGGTTTTAAACGTTATGACGTTAACTCTGTCCAATACGGACGATAAATTACACAATTACGGTAAAACTTAAACTATACACTTACGTCGTTTCCCAATATAATAATAATAATATTACTTTTACAATAATCAAAAATATTTCATGTTATATAATGTTCGAAAATTAAATGAAATAAAAGAAAACTTAATTATGATAAAAGTATTTAAAACGAAAACATTTTTATTGATTTAATCGGTAGCAAAAATAATTTATTTCGTATTAAAATTTTTAATTTCTAGAATAAATGTTATAAAATTTTCACTCTAAAATAGAAGAATTATTCTGCTAATTTCTATAAACCGTTTAAATATATAATATTAAGATTTGTTTTTATGAACACTGCAGATGTCCTGTATTTGATATTATGAAGAAAGTGTAGTTTTATGTAGTTTTGTTTACACGTTCATTTCATAATTAACCGATTTCATTTTTTATCGTTAAATTAAAAAAAAGAAAGAATAATAGCAATTATAATATCATATATTAATTGGAGTTAGGCATATAACAGGCGACAATAATACGTATATAATATATAATTAAGAAATACGCGATAATTAATAATTGTATATCATCTTTATTAAATTATCAAAAGTGCTCTTAATATTTGTATTATCAAATAACAATCTAAATCGTGCACAGTGATTATGTCGATCTATAATACATAGGTACAATAATATATTAATATTAATAATAATAATAATAATAATAATAATAAAAATAAAAATAAAAATAATAATAATAATAATAATAATAAAAATAATAATAATAATAAATTTACAATATTATAGTGCAATAATATAATATTATTTTTTTTTTTTTTTGCTCCTAAACAATATATCTATAGACAACGCAAAAATGTCGATTTAACTGCATATATAAAACGCCGTCTGACGTATTTTTTAGCATAATAATTATTATTATATTATACACGTTTATTACAATTATAGTAGTTAATATTATTATAACATGTTATGTACAGAATGAAAAAATATTGTTAGAAACACAAACAGACATCTTAAAATATTAATAATAATAATAATAATAATAATGATAATAATAATAATAATGATAATAATAATAATAATAATAATAATAATAATAATAATAGGTATATGAATTTATGTATAAGATTCTAACTTGGCCGATCACCAATACTATCAGAATATTATTGTGCGGTTATTTTATAATAATGTGTAAATAAAACACGCGTTATAATATATTTAATTACGTCCATTACACAATTAATATTATTATTGTTCGACGAAAAAAAAAAAATAATAATAATATTTATTAATTGTATCGTAATTAACAATAAAACGTTGACGATTAGTATAATATATTATGTGCTTAAATAAGCGTGCAAATTATTTATTACAAGTATACAATGTATAATAATATTATAATTTACGATCGGATACGGTGTCATTATTTATTGATAACGATCACGTAAAAATAAATATACAAACTATGATAATGATTTGAAATTTTTTTTTAAATATTTTTAGTTACTGTTGGATATTAAAAACACCTGAAATTTTAATGTATGTAATTTATAAGAGAATTCGAATGTTTGTGTTGGAATTGGAAGTCGGTTATGTAACTTATATTATATAACGACGTAACGTTTAAAATGATGCAATATGTGGCAAAAATAGCTATTAATGGGTCGTTATTATAATACAAGAAGATTCAAAAAAATTTAAATTTGACAAATAATAATAATAATAATAATAAAATAAAATACGAACAATAAGAAAAAAAAATGTAAATATTAAATACTAAATATTTAAATTTTAAATACATAAAAAAATATATATTCGATAATCGAAATATTATTATTATTATAATAATAATACATAGTATAGGTAGCATATAGTATAAATAAATAAACAACATAATTTACAATATTTTAGCCATAATAATAATAATAATAATAATAATATACATTACAATATCAATATGTATATAATATTATAATAGTACACGATCAACGTAATAATAATATATAATATTAACACACATTAAAGAGAAAAAAATTTTACGTATTATGTAAGTACATATAATATTATTATAAAGAATAAAAAAAAAAATATATATTTTTTATATTAATAATAAACGAGGACGTCAGAGAAAATAACTTTATTATTAGTTTTTGGAGCTTATTAAGAATATAGTATACGTATAGATGATTATAAACAAAGCGCTTTTATTTGATAAAAATATCGTAAAAAAAAAAAAAGAAGAAAAATCGATTTGTTGTCTAAGTACACTCTTAGGTATATTCTCTGGTATATTCTTCGGAAGAAGATACGATAATAATGTGGATCGAGGTAACCAGTATTGGTATTAAAATACGAATAAAAAAATAAAATAAAAAAAATTATTCTAATTGTTTTTTCTTTAAATCTTATAAATTATAATGCACTTATTATTATATGCAGGTACTTAAATGTATTATACATAATATATAAAATATTATATACGTATCGTTTGCAAAGCAGTCGTAATTAGGTACTTATAACAATATTACCTATACGTAAGCCTAAGGTAACATTCGAATGACTATTATACATAAATATGGTATAAATGTAATATTATTAATATAATATTGCTACAAACGTTTGCTCTTATAAAAAAAATTATTGTAAATTTTATAAAATTAATATTAATTACGGTTTATATTACTAGGTACCTAAAAAAAATGTATTTTATTTTAAATATTATTTTTATTTTTTTTTTTTTACTCAGTGATTTATTATTATTATTATTATGGTGAATGATGTGGAAAGCGTATTATTATGTAGTACGAGTTGACTTAAATTACTGGATGACGATAAAAGAAAGATGTGATGAAAAAAACGAAAATGATGGTCGAAGGGTAATAATTGTAATAATAATATTGTCACAAATATTAATTGTTTTTCTTCGTAGGTACATAAATATATCATTTACATAATGTTTTCAATCCTATATTATATAATAATATAATATATAGTTAATTGAGTTTTCTCTGATCAAAATATTACAGTGATAATTATTTTTTTAAAAAAGTGATAAATTACAAAAAATCAATATAAAATAATAGTAATAATAATAATAATTTTATTTAAATAAATTAGTATAGTAGTCATTTCGGGGGATAGGCACCTGATTATTTTATGAAAATATTAAATGGCGTGCAAAAGTTAAAGCCGCAATATGTATAAGAGAATATTTCAATAATTGTTAATATAAAAAATATTATAATAAAATTAATATTATTGCAGTTATGTAAATAAAGGGTCGTCGTCGTTTTCATAAATAGGACTCGCGGAACACACCGTGCTCGACGGTCGCGGCGGCCGTATACATTATACATAATAATATTATGGCTGCGGCGTCGTCTTGGTCTTCGCTCATTGTTGCGACCTCTTGTCGACACCACCTACCGCGCCGCCGTTCTTCCGCCTCTGCTTTTGTTGCTTTTTCTTCGGCGACTGCACCATGCACGCGCACCCGCTGCGCACCTTTATGTAATCCAATTTCCAAACGTTGTTGTCGTTGGGGAACAGCGACTGGAACGCCTGTTTGCCGCCGTTGCCGTTGTACTGGCCGCCGCCGTGATGGTGGTGTCTGGCGTTCTCCTCGCGCACGATCGCGTACGAATACGAATACCGTTGCACGCACGTCGAGTGACCGTGCAGCTTACGTTCCATGAACAGACAAGGTTTTCCCTCCACGCCCGGTTTGCACGACACCTCGTAGAACCTTTGTTTGTCGGCGCCGTCACTGTAACATAATAAAAATAATATTATATTATAATATTATGTAGGTATTATCATTTATAAGAAAAATAAATAAAACGTGCACAAAAACACGCGTTACTATAATAATTTATAATTATTATAATGTGTAATTTTTTACTCGTATAATATCGCTCTAATAAATCCGTTAACCGTATAATAATATTTTATAAGCACTGCATAACGATAATAATTATAAATTTATTATAATATTATTTATAACGTAAACGAGATAAAAAAAAATTTAAAATATGCGTTTATTTAATAATAATAATAATAATAATGATAATAATAATAATAATAATAATAATAATAATAATAATATTGTTTTATTATGTACGGTGTTGATTTGTATATATTATATTATACTATTATTATTATTATTTTCATAAAAACAACAACACGTCACGCGGATAAAATGACACGTCGGTCGCGCCTTCGGATTTTTTTTTTTTTTATTATATGTTTTTCTGTCTCTCTTTCTTTCTTTTGTCGGAAACCACGCACTCTAATATTATCATTATTATTATTATTATTATTACTTTTATAAACGGGACGACGGCGGTTCGAATTTTGAAAACATTCCGCGCGAGATACCAATCGTCCGAAATGTCGTTTTCTTTCGGTTTGTTTTTTTTTCTCACAGAGTCGGAACAATATCCGTCGTGTGTCCTATACGGCGGTATCTCGTTCCAACCGCGCCCGAACGCCGTCCAATATTAATCGAAAAACCATAAAAATATCCAAATAAAATACAATAATAATAATTATAACGCGACACTATATTAATCGTTACGTTTATATATAATAATAATAATAATAATAATAATAATAATAATAATAATAATAATAATACTTTACGTCGTAATTTAATAATTTATTTTATACGAACCACAGCACGCGGTTCTTTTATTTCTGTACACGAACACGCCATATATGATACACGTAATATTTATATATTCGACATAGGCAGTATATAATATTAATAATTAAAATACATTTTATTAATAAACGAATAAATAATTATAATATGAAAAGACCTCGTGTGTCATGCAGATCCAATGACTGACATAAAGGAAACAACTATATTTTATAATAATTAATAATATCCGCGATAAACATATTATTATATTTGACGAAAGTACATAATATTATAATATGTTATATTATACGCAGGTATATTTATAATACGTAATATTTTTATATTATATTCGCGTGTTTTTGTCCTTCGGGTCGTATTAATTTTATTCATTTATTGCGAACTCGTAAATATATCGAGATTTGCAAAAACAAAACACTATTCCCTCGTATATTATTTTATGTAATAAATTAATAATTATATTCGTAGCGATTGTTTCACACTGTGCAAATCCTTTTCATTCGTTTACACGTTTATCATACTGTATATTATATGCAATATATTTTGTTCCGACGATAAAAAGGGATTCGCGAGATTTCGCAAAAACATTAACGGTCGAAATAATAATAACACGTCCCTCGATTTAGGCGCGTTTAGATAATAATATTCTTAACCGCCTCCGCGATAACGTCGTCGTCGTCGTCGTAAAAAACAAACCACTTTGATCATATTATTATCACGATTACTATCTACAAAATGACCATGTTTTTCCCACGCTTAAATATAATATTATCGTTTTTTATGCGGTCCGCGAGATCTGATTTATTATTAGTTACGGTCGATTTGCTTAATATAAACAACTTAATTCCCGTGTTATTACAGTCTCCTGGACTCTTATCAATTTATAATAATAATATACGATAACCATGTGTAATAATGTTCAGGTCTGTTATCAATTTATCATAATATTATTTTTTAATAACGATACGACGACTGGTTCGATTGTCTAAGTTTCAGATTTTAAAAACTACAGCGAAATAATAAGCGATCGTATCCTATAATATATTATTATAATATACGTTGGCGCTTAAAGTTACTCGTAAATAATAATTTATTATTTATTATTACCGCGGTCCATCATATTTTATAAAATATACGAGTATAATAATTGAAAGTCGATATACAGAGAATTTCCGCGACTCGATTTATTTCTTATTTTTTTCTCGAAATAATATCAATCTTCAATTATGTAATGTATAATAATTATAATACCGTTGGAAGCGATTTTTTTTATCCATGAAACAATACGACGTGATTCACACCCTCGGGCACTCGGGCAACAGCAGTCATTTCGTATAGTTTATTATTTCCGCGCCTACCATCCATGCGAGTATAAATGTTATTAAAAACTATAATAATTGCAAATTTAAAATTTACATATTACATTATATATAGGTATGTATATTATTTTTTGTTATTGATCGACAATAAAAATGAATCCGAATTTCGTTTACGGTCACATTTTATACCGAGTTTATACCGAGTTTATACCGCGATGACCGTCGGAGGAGGAATAATAAAAGATAAACTGAAATATAAAACGTATTCGTATAGGTATATATTTTGAAACCGGTTAATAAAGCATAACCGGAAACTGTAAAAGCATCGAATGGTGTCAACGACTGATAGTAATAAAATATACATTTTGACTTTCGATAACTATTGAATAACTTAATGGTATAGTTATAATAACATGTGGATACTTCGGGGAGGAGACTTTCAGAAATCCAGTACGATCGAATCGTCGTATGTATATACGAGACGCATATAATACATAAGTATTATATACACGTATATGTACATTTATACACGTCACACGACATGTACTTACGGTGTTGTGTCTCCTCGTTACAAATGTGATGCGAGTTAACAAGTTATAGCGCTTAAAAGGTGAATTGTGACAAATGAAAATCGAATTGAAGATGCGTGTCCGTATAGCTTAAGATAAATCATTCTTATATATTTATATAAAAACACTAGCCGCAGTTGTATTCCTGCTCATATTAAAAAAAAAAATATATATATATACGTAACGAACTAAGTCGACCTAACCTAACGTTGTATTTTATGTTATATTATAATATAGTTGTACTGTGTGTAAGAAGATTACGAGCGAAAGAAATTTATATATACGTAAGTTTACATTATTATATACATAAAAAAAAAAAAATAATTATTTCTTCTTCTTCTTCTTCTTTTATGACGAGTATATAATTATATTTTTTTTAAATAACATTATACGTATTGCGGTTGTATACAACTTTTTAAATAAACAGTAATAATAAAAGAGTGATAATAATAATCAAAAAATAGTTGGAAAACATTTAAATGCAGAAAAAACAACGTATATAGATGAATATCAAAATGTTGATATTTTACCAAAAAAAAAATAGCGTCGATGGAAACGTATATTTGGATAATATTATACTGGTTTCTGATCCGGTTCAGAATGATAAACGTCATTAAATAGTATATATATAATATAATAAATAAGAATGATGCTTTAATTGAATATTCTATTTGAATTCTATATAGCACTATAGTTGAGTATATTAATTTAATTTCGTGTACATAATATAGTGATAAACATTTAAAAAAAAAAAAAAACTATTCACTCCACTTATCTGGTACAATTTTACTTCTCTGTTTGGACAGCGATCAAGAAAAAAAGTTAAATTACATAATGTTATGAGCAATTTAAACAAATATAATTATATAATATCATAAAATTATTTATTATTAGACTATTATATAGTATTTAAATTCATATTTAGTGAATTAATAATATTGTATACATTATTATATTACTAATTAACATTAAAATTTATGCCAATAAATATGAAGGTAATATATACAACCCGAAAACTCCGAGTATATCGATAAATGTAAATAGGTATTTATATAGAATAAAAAATGATATCCGAATTAATCGCGTTATGCAAATACGAATCGTTCGACCGTTTTTTTTTTCTAAAATACCATGTGCAAAAATTTAATATTACGAGTATACATAATATTATATTTTGTGTATAAAATAAAATAAAATATTTCAAAATCAAAATATTATAAACCGTATTTAAATATGATAAAACTTATAATGTCACACAATGCATGCATACATGGTAATGTACTAATTTTCATATGCAAATCTAATTAAAAAAAAAAAAATAATAATAATAATTTATAATATTATATAACATGTAGGTACCTTCTATATATTATATTACATTTGTTTAGTTTACGATTTACTCCTAACGATTTATGTAGAAAATTTACACGGATCTATACGTATGAAATTTATTATTTATTGTAAATTTTTTTTTTCTTCTTTGCACGTACTTACGTTACACTACATTGTACAATAATTTAAACGGATAATTATTATTTAGTATTTTAAACGTCTGACATTGTAACGTGTGTACCTATACAAAATACAATGCATATAAATGTACGTATTAATAATAATATAATACCGAAGCGAGAAAATAAATTAATGATATATTGTGAGAAATAACCTGTAACTAAATTATACATTTTACATGTACCTCTACGTGTATACGTTACGTATATAATACATATATCATAAATATTTTATTTTCAAGTAAAAGAAAAATCGAATACAATAATATAAATATAATACAGAATGATTAATATTTATCCTATTTATCTCCGTTGGTCAATATTTTAGTATACCTATGATATCATAATATTATTGAAAATACGTTTTTAATTAATAATATAATATTTTGAAATTATAATATTTTATATGAACAACTTTACATATTAACACGTTTGTTGCAATAATTAAGGATAACTAATTAGATATTATACCATCCTGTTGATACACGATAAACGGTATAATCCATGTAATAGATTTATTCAACAATTATACGAATAGTTAATGCGTATTGAATTTAAGTAGAAATATCAGGCATACTCTACACACTGAACAGTAACAAACATAATATGAATTTCGATGGATTTAGCAAAACACTTTATTAATTTCAAAAAGAAAAATAATCCAGCTGTATTTCAACGTATTTTTTACGATTTAAATCTATATTGTACTTAATGGAAAAACAAATGTATATCCTTATAAAGTTATAAACTTATGAGGATGACCGTCATAATAATTCCAGGTAAATCGATGAGAAATTACCAATATTATTATAATGATTCAGACATCGTACGAGTATATTATTATTATGTGTTCATAGATAAATATCTTAAGTAAACCTGTATAATAGTTTAATAACGATACGATTGAATTGCCGATAAAATGTAATATTAAAAAAAAATATTAAAAAATATTATACAAAAATATTAGCAATATCCTTCATTGGCGAAAATATATATACATAAATATTACACATTTTTTACAAACAATTTTTCTACCTCATTAATCATTATAATTTATGATCAAAGAAAATCAATAATATGCAAATATGTAATACACGTATAGAAAAAACATATTTAATCAGATGACACGATATTGTAGAATATAATAATTATAATATATAAAAATAAAATTTACAATTTTAAAAACAAATTCTAAATGATCGGGACGTATCATATACATATATATATATATATATAAGTATTAAGTATATTTAATTATTACATTAAATTGCAGGTCTATAAAACCCGTCTATATAACATATTATTATAATATTATGATATCTTATTCGAAAAATAATAATTCGACTTCACCACGTCGCAAACTTCCAAGCAAAACGTCAAACTTTATATATGATACGAGTTTGTATCGTATAATACAATTTTTATAATAATATTTAATTAGAATTTAAGACAATATTTAATATAAACATCAAACTGGTAACGTATTTCGTGAACTTTCGAATTATTATAATATGATTTATGTAACGTTAAATTAAATTTTCTTATATATTAATAATAATATAAACTATAATACGCATATGAATGCATATAGTGAAACTGCAATCATATTATAAACATAACGTCCGTTATTTGGACCATTATAATCTATAATAAATTTACGTACGTCACACTTCGAACCAGAAAGTGGGTATAATATTTTTTCTAGTTATAATATCAGAACGTTATTATAATATTAGGAGGCCCGTACGTCTTTTTCTTCTTCGCCTTAGGAGGCGCACGTATAATAATTTATTATTTATATCTCTATAAATTGTATAGGCGACCAAATGAAAATTTCTGCCATTTTTTTTATTTTTATTTTCATTTTTTTGTCTTTTTAGTTAAGCGTTTTAGTTCTATATTTGATTATTATGACACAATGTCCTAGCACGATGATAAATAATCATATATGTACATAACGATATATATGACATCATTATATAAAAAATTAATAACACTATAAAACTGGCTATATACGCGACGACCATTCGGAAACGAATAATTATTATATTATAATATTACTGTAGGTATACGTAAGCGGCGTTTTAAGGAAAAAAAAATTATATTATTTTATCTGTTATACGATTTCGCACAGCGTGATCCTAAATAAAATATACACGTCGGGAGATTACAAACCACCGAGGTTGGACCGTGTGTGTGTAAACGATATACAGAACGATCGAAATGTGATTGTATAAAAAAGAGAAGCTTTTTTAATATTTCACACAATATATTGATCATTTTTTTATATTATACGAGTATATTACTACGAGTGTATTATGTACACGATATTATTATTGTAAATTTTTTTTTGTTATAAATCGTCCAAATGTCCGATACGAAATTTTGATCGCTTGTGCTATACATAATATTATAATATTAGACGTTACAATAAATATTTATATGTTATTCTTATTATTATTACATAACTATTATTACCTTTATATATATGTAGGTATAATAAGCGTGTTATTACTTCTCAAAAATGATATATTATATTAAATTGTACAAAAAAATTAAAAAAAACTTGTTACAGAATACGAACTTGTATACGT